>JBBYHK010000008.1:3055095-3094315 GCA_038382065.1 Adansonia grandidieri
GTTTATTTATAGGGAAGTGAATGAAAAGGTACAAGCTCATTTTCAACATCGATCATTAGTATTCTCAAGACTTTTTATCATCATATTTTTTAAAATATTTTCATTTTAGAAACATTCTTGTTTTATTAAAACATTTAACATGCATTCTCCACAAAATAATGTCAATTCAGAGACAAAGATTTTATTTTTAAATATGGGTTACACCAATCACTTTGACATGCCCTTTGAATAGATCGATGATTGTTTACTTTCTTAATGGAGGTAATTCCCTCCAAAACTCTTTATTTTTAGACCTTACCATTAGTTAATTGCAAGGATTGTCATATGCTCATCCCTTATCAAAAGTGGGAGATTAGCAGCATTAGTAAGCATTTCGGTCTTAAGTCAATTAACCAAGTAGGTAGAAAGCATAGGGGCATCAGTGCGATACCTTATGTTAGTATATCCTTTAGTGACATTTGGCTTGTCCTTCTTCGAAGCTCAACTTCCCAACCTTATTAAGGTCCTAGACTTTGTACTTAAAAGTAAGGCAACCCTCTATAAAATGACCTAGGTTATTAGAATGGTAATCATAATACTAGATAACACTATACCAATTCAAATATAGGAGTTTCAAAGGCTCGATCTAGATATACATCAAGAGGTGATTCTTGATGAGCTTAGGTAAAAACTCAGCAAAAGACATGGGAACCTACTCAACCTAATTCTAATCCTATTTCTTGTGTCTTCTTTGACTATTCTCCTAAACATTTGGCGTAGATAAAAATGTCAGGTAACTATGAACACTTGGTTGGTAGGGACTTTAGGATGCACTATTAATGATAGAATAACACAGTTTGTAAGGGTGACACCAATATTGACCAAGATCTGTAGGTGATTGGTTCATCTGGAAGACAACTTTAACTTTTTCTTCCTTTTCAATGGTTTTCCACCTTTCCATGATGGGCACATCATTAACTTGTATCTTTCCATTTTTGAAGGCATTCTCAATCATTTTCTTAGAGATTACTATATCAGCAAAATTCTTTAAAGCACTTCCCACGAATTTGTCAAAAAATTGATTTGGTAATGTATTAAAAATAGAGAAACTATCTCTTTTTCCAACAAAGGTGGTTGTACTAGGGCAACTACATCCCTTCATCTCTAGGGATACTATATCAACATTTTTGTTGATTTCTTCTCCATCTTTTCTAGAAACAATTGGTTAAATGCCCAATCTGACATATGCTTATACTACAAAAAAAAAAGCATTAGCCAAGTTTGTCTAACATTGCACTTGACTTTTATTCAAATCATTATACCATCTCAGCACTGACCTTGACAAGCTTTCTGGAAAGTAGTGAATGAGAAACTTATCATTGTCCAGCCATTTTCTAATAAATATTTTGATATGGGCTTGTAGATACGCAGTGCCACTGAACTTTTCAAAGTCTAGCATCCTAAGCTTAAGAGGGAGGATAATATCTGGTACTAAGCTCAACTCGTATAATTGACATTTCCAAAGTCCTTGACTCTTTTTATCGCTTTAAGTCTTTTTTCAAAGAGCTGGTATTTTTCTTTATCACTCTCGAGTTTAACTCTTTTTCGAGTCTTGAGCCTGAGATTTTCTTGCTTTAAGACCTTATCAACCATTAGGTCATCCAAAATAGGATACAATCATGCTCCTATTGCCCTTTGGTAAGCTTTTTGGTTAGCCTGAATATGTATTATGGGACTGGCTCCCAACTGTTGGGTATTTTGAGGTATTTGCCTTTCTGCCTCAGACGAGTCTATAGTAGTATTAAGATAATTCCCTTGATTTCCTGGATTTATAGTTTTAGACTCTCTTCGCTTAGCCATTATTTCTTTCATCAACTTAGAGATTTGTACTTACGTATCTTTTTACTGGTTCATCATAGCCTCTTAGGTTTGATGATAACTTTCCCCTATTCTTTATAGGTGTGCTAATAAATCAACTCCCATGGTTAGTGATGTTTAATTATCCCGACACTCCTAATTTGAAAAAAAAAAAATTCTTTTAGAGAACTCATAAATCTAAGAAAACCTTTGACACATATGTAGATGCCTCATTTTGTTTGGGCTAATTTTTAACATCCTAAGACGTAATTAAAAGATAATAGAATCAAAAAATAAAAAAAAAATAAGGACAACTGTCAGGTGTCATGTCACTAGGCATTATTAAGTGACACGATGCTAGGCAAAAATTTTTTTTAGCAAAGTCTAAAATGCCTAGGGGCCGTATTAAAGAAAAATATAAAAATGAGGCATTAAAGGTCATTATTCGGGGTGTCATCGAAGTCATTCAGATGAGCACCGGTAGTTACCTATAGTTTGTGACCAAAATAAGGTATTCAAAGAGCCTAAGGTACGTGTAAGTCACATGGGTGCATAAATATTGATATGAAGCTTTCATGTCACCAAAATTCAAATTTTCACACATGGTATCGATATAAGAGGGTTTGATATTGATATCTAAGTTGTGGTATTTGATACTTAGCATGTTTGTATTGATATAGGCCTTAGCAGTAACCAAAGTTGTGACTTCTAGCAAAACGTATTGATACACAAGTAGGACTATCGATACAAATCCATGAAGTATCGATATAGACCTCTAAGTTTAGAGACTAGAAACAATTTTTTTGCTTTTGGTATCGATACATAATTCTTTATATTGATACATTAAGATATTTTTTCCTAATTTGAGCCATTTTTTAGCCTTTGAAAATCTGATTCAAACACATTCTTCACCAAAAATCATCATAATTCATATAGGCCTCAGCTCGTAATTGGACGTAAACAAAATTTTCAAGGCCAAATAGCCAATAACAAGGGACATTTTCAAGAAATATATGTTCGTGAAAGGGGATGCTTGGTTTTTCTTCAGTTGCAGACTACTACAACCTTTCTGCACCAATACTCTGCATAGCAGAACCAATGGAAATAAAAGCAGCTAAGCATAACACTTGGAGTTATCTCCTAGTACATGAAGGAAAATCCCAAAATGCCTTAACTTTTGGTTCAAAAATATTGGCTGAAACACTCCATATAAATGAGCCAATCTTGGCTCATCAATAAAACAAAATAAATAAGCAATCAATAGAGACATTTTTATCTTCTTCTCAGCCATCTCCAAAAAATCTCTAGCAACCTCCAAACCCAAAACACTCCTAAAAACACTATTCCATTGCCCTCTATTTCTTAACCAAAAACTTTAGTCCTATAACTCTTTCAAACTGCTGTAAAAAAACCTCTAAAAACATAACTTTTCACACACTTTCATCTTCAAAACCCCTATCTATCAACTTTATAACCAAAAGAGCTTCTTCTTTTCATTTTTTCTTGCTAAACAATTGCAAAGAAAAGGAAAAACTGAGCTTAGAGTTGCTGCTTTGAGTAGAGAGGAAAGTTCAAGGTTTTTTGGTATATTTTCTCTACCCTACTCCATCTATTTTATATTTTTATCATTTAGATCATTTTAGTGAGCCTAGGTGCCATGACCATTCTAGGACTCTCATGCATTATTGTGGCTTTCGTATGATAGTTTTAGGGCCTTGATGATCTTTTTAATGCCTTAACATTACTTGGATAATCAAATATGCCATTTCTACCTTTATCATAAAAAAATCTTCTATCCCTGCATCTCTGACATATTTTTCACCCATCGTCACATACCTAACATAAGCTTGAATCTACATCTTAACATGTTTTTGAATATATTCATGCATTTCCTTGCATTTTGATAAGTTTCATGGCATAAAAATGTATCTTGAAATTTTTAGCATGTTTTTCTTTACTCAAAGATGGTCATATCATCTTCTGTAACATGATCTTTGATGTCATCTCCATGCATCTTATTTGTCACCTTGTTGCATTCTTTCCATCTTTTCTATGTCAAAATGTCATCTCTTGTTTGTTTAAGTATGTTGCATTTTGTTTATAATATATGTGTCCAAAATGCATTCTTGTTTGTAGCAAAAATCTGATTTCAAAAAAAAAAAAAATCCAAGTTAAGTCTATGCTACTGCCAATAGATGAAGATTAGCATGGATTTGATGTTTTTTAGAAAATTAGCCTTCCAATCTTGGAAACAAATCAAACATTTCAGGTATAGATGCATGGTGAAAAAATTTCCTATTTTTCAAACAAAAATAACCCATTTAGTTGATAAGAGAAATATTAAGCCTTGATCGTGAGCGTAACACCTTCATTTGTGGCATGGTCAACAGGTTGTCTCATTATCTCAAACTATTCTAGGATTATGGAATGAACTCATGATGCCCATGTCACTCTTCACAGACATTCAAACATTCATGGCTCAAGTTGGACCCCAAGAAACCTGGAAAAATCAAATAATTCTTGTTTTTGGCTCTAATAGTACCATAGTTTGGATTTAAAAAATAACTTAAACCGTAAATAATTTTTCTAAAATAGTTTTATTTTTTCCTTAAAGGGCATCGAATTATCTTTCCAAAGGTGGCTTGTTTGCCCTCGAATAATTCTAATGAGGGAGTTATGATTTTCAAACTTCTGCTATCTAGAACCTCTGGAACCAGTGCATTACATACTATTTGGGCTGTTTCGGTCCATCAAATGATTTTTCTCTATTATTTAAATATTTTTTTCCAAAAAATTCATAAATTTTTTTAGAAAGGTATTATTTACAATTTAATGATTCTAAATGGGTCCGAAATGATTTTTCAAATTCCATTACGCCTTTTCCCTTGTACATGCTGGCAGTCTAAAAAAAGCCCTAACTCTAAAAATTAATTTAGCTTACAAAGTGATTTTCTAGGATTTTTTTAAATATTTTTATATTAGTCCTTATCGTGTTACCTTTCCAATAGTACCTCGCTTAACCCTTGAAGCCTTTGAGTGAATCCGAAATAAATTCATGAAAGGAAACAACATGATGCCATTTTCTATTTTTTTTAATTAAAATTAACCCTTCTTCTGAATTGCCATCATCAAGATGCTTGAACTTCTCGAAATGCATCCGATTGGCTCCTCTATAAGACAAGCCCTTTAGCCTTGGATCAAGGTTTAAGATAAAAATATATTTTATTTAAGTCCTTGATTTCCCATCTTTAAGATACCTTTTAAAATAAAAAGAAATAAAAAAATAAATATCCCTTTTCTTCTAAATAATCAAATATTTTCATTCTTGGGGATACTCCAAACCCATTCTCCACTAAAAACTGAATTTTCTCTATCAAATTTTCAAGGTTCTTGATTATTTTAAATCATAAAAAATTTTCATTCTTGGCAATACTACAACCCCACCACTTAAAAGGGACAATCCAACCTCATTTTCCACTAAAAAATTAAAAACTTGAATTTTTCTCTCCCGGATTTATTTGAGATTTCTAATTATTTTCTAAAATCATCAAAAATTTTCATTATTAGGGATATTCTAAACCGACCACTTTGAAGGGACACTTCAACCCTGTTTTCCACTAAAAAACTTGAATTTTCTCTCCCAAATTTATTCATGATTCCTAATTGTTTACTAAAACCATAAAAAAATTTCATTTTTAGGGAATACTCTAACCCATCTCTCTGAGGGGATACTTTAACCTCGTTTTTACCTCAAAATCCAAAAATTTTCTTTCTTCCTGATATCCTAAATTGTTTCGATTAAAACTTTCTTCAGTCCCTCAAATTACTGCTGAATCTAAATACATCTCCAAATTATCATTTCGGTTATTCTTCAATAGTCAAAGGCAATTACGAGATATATTTCAATCTTCCTTTCTTTTTATTTTTGATTGTTTTTCTGTGAAATTATTATATTCCCTTTCATCTTACTGACACATTTCCCTTTTGTAGCAACCCTCATGCATTCATATTTAAAAATTGTTTTCAAAAAAATTTATAAGGGAACATTCCATGTTAGTATCTTTCTAGTGCCTAAACAAAATATTTTAAATTTTAAAATTTAATTTGGAAATTATTTTCATTAAAAAAAACCTTATGTTCTTCATACCTCCGTGGCACATAAGTGATACAAATTTTCTTTCAAAACTCGAATCTATAATTTTCACAAAGATTCATGCGTAAATGATGATTATATCTAAATAATGACTAAATGGAGCCAATTAAGCCAAAACTAAAGTGAGATAAAATTAGCGGGTACCAATTTCTAGTGCCATGAAGGTGCTAATCCTTCCCCACGTGTAACCAGCTCCTAAACCCAATCAATGAATCTCTAGAGCTCGTAGACCTTGAAATCAACATTTCAAGTTTTGTAACTTGAAATATTGTTTTTGATAGGCATATGATCATGCCCAGCTCAAAATGATCAGTGGTGACTCCAAATTTATAGTTACTTCATGGTAACCTTCCAAGACTAGTTGAATGAGCGATTCATCCAATGGTTTTTCTCCTCTTCATATCACTATGCTTAATTCAAAAACACGATCAAGGAATAACCCAAAGGCTTAACCATACCATTATATATATCTTTTAAGTCATGCGTGCCTCTTTCGGATCTTTTGGAGAGAAAAAAAGGTACGTGGCTGGTGACTCCATTGAGGAGACTAGATTAGAGAGTTAAGCCTACGACTAGCTAAATCTCACTCGATTCTTAGTTTTTTTGAATTCCATTTTATAATCCCCTTTCACCTTTATCCACTAACTTTTTATATTTTATGGTTTTTACCTTATGATTATCAGGGACTATTTTATTCCTGAGTAAATATAAAATTAAATAAGTATGGTAATATGGGAGTAAAACAAAAGGTTTAATTATTTCCCCAACACACACTGTGCACTGCATGTGCATTAGATTCCCTATCAAACACCATGGTGAGGTTATGGTCCCAATTACTAGGAGGAAGTAAGCCATTTGACTTCATAAGTATCCCTCTGCATAGGCATAGTAAGACCTTTTAGGGTGTAAATTACCTATGTTTATCATTAGTACCTCTTCTTATTTGCATAAGGAAACATCCATTAGACCAATCCCGTTTTGCTAAACTCGCGATGGGCCTAGGATCGGGGTACCTCAACTATCCTTATCGAACAAAAAAATGATTCGATACCTAATCTAGGCGTCAACTTAAACCTATATAATGAAACCCATAAGCCAAACCATGTCAAACTATACCGAAGTACTACTAGAATAACTCGAAGAATAGGGTCACTTAGGGAAACACTTCTTACCTTCACTCTTATACACCATGTTACATAAACGATAATAGACATTGTCACTTGCATTGGTTATTTTATTTCATGATCATTTCTAGGGTATGCTAGTATGTTGTACAGCTAACCCCATTCAATAAGTGGGTGATATTGAATGGATACTGTCACCAACAATGCCCTATGTTACCTTAAAAAAGTCATATTTAACCAAAATAAGCCATCATGCTATCTAAATGATAGTTTAACATGTACTTATCATTGGTGTTGATGAATGAGCATTTGCCAATTAATTGGTCAATTTGTCCTTGTGAGGTATCGTGCCACTTTGCCAAAGGCAATTTTAACCCAACCAAGCCGTTATGCTATCTGTTTGTTGTCAATTGTTGTTTTTGCCCCTAGGCATCATACTGCCTATTGTCAGGGCAATTTTTGTGATGAATTTTTGTTGCTACTTTTTATATATGCCTTTATTTTTATGATTATTATTTCATGCGGTCACTAACTTGGTTCTTTTTTTTTTTTTGCTTGATATGTGTATCATTTCATCATAATCATCATCATTATGGGATAATCATGGTTTAGTGTTCATCAAAGGGTGTCTATCATGGAGCAATAGTCCACTTCAAATCTAAAGCCTTTTGAAAAAGTCTGAGCATGGTCCAAGCATTGATAATGTGAAGATGGGGATGTTCTTAAACCTACGTATGTCTCAACAACGCATGAAAAGGTCAAGATAAGGTACTGGCACCATGTGCCCACCTTTAAAACTTTGTATAGCCCGAATGGCTTAGCGCACTGGACTTAAAAATAAATAATGGTTGGTCATGGTCAAGCCTTTGAGTTATCCCTTGATCAAGATTTGGATTAGGCATAATAATATAAAAGGAAGAGACCAACAGGCGAATTGCTCATCCAACTAGTCTCAGATGGCCACCATGAAGTGGCCATAAACTTAGAGTCGCCACTGATCATTTTAGGCTAGGTAGGACTGGATGCCTATTGAAAATAATATTCTAAGTTATGAAACTTGAACATCGATTTCAAGGTTTACAATGTTTAGAGATTTATTGGTTGGATTCGGGAGTTGCTTATGCATGTGGAAGGATTAGCACAGCTATGATGCCCGAAATTGGTACCTACTATGTCTTGATTCTATCTTGGCTTTATCGGTTCTTTTTTTTTCATCATTAGAAGTACTTTCCTTTAATGCATGAAGTTTTGCAAAGTTATAGATCTAGGTTTCTAAAGAAAATTAGATTAACTATGTGCCTCGGAGATGTGAGCAATATAGGTATTTTTAAGAAAATAATGTCCGAATTGGGTTTTGAAAATTTGGATATTTTGTATTAGGCATCGGAGGGATATCCACACAAAACATTGTCTTATAAATTTTATTGGAAAATGAATTTCAAATATGAATGCACGATAATCACTACAAACAAAAAATGTGTTAGTAAGGCGATAAAGAATATAATAATATTATAAACAAACAATCATAAACTAAAGAGCATAAAAATGAGGGGCAATCGAAATGTGTCTCATAATTATCTTCAATCATTGGAGAATAACCGGGATGACAATTTAGAGACAAGTTTGGATTCGATGGTAATTTATGGGAAAAAAATTTTAATCGAAACAATCCAGGGTATCCAGAAAGGAGAAAATTTTTGGATTTTTCCTTTAAAGTGAGGCTGGAGTATCCCCTTGGAAAGGTGGGGTTGGAGTATCCCCAAAGATAAAGTTAGGAAAATATTTAGGAATAAAGAGAAATTTTGAATTTTTAATGAAAAACGAGTTTGGCGTATCCTCTCAGAATAGTGGGGTTGGAGTATTCTCAAAGATGAAATTTTTTTATGGTTTTAGATAAAAATGAAGAATCTTGAAGGTGGATCCAAAAGGAAAAGTTAAGTTTTGAGTTGAAAATGGGGTTGGAGTATCCTCTCGGAGCAATGAAGTTAGAGTAGCTCCACTAGCGATAATTTTAATATAGAAGAAAATGATATCTAGTATGAAATCATCTTTTTTTTGTATTATTTTAACCATGATCCAAGTCTAACGGGTTTGTGTTGTGGGGAAACCAATCGGGTGTATTTTGAGACCTTTGAATATTTCGATAAAAAGAGATTTGGAAATTAAGTTAAAAATAGGGGACAATATCATGTCACCTCTATTCTCGAGTTTATTTTGGATTCATTCGAAGGCTTTAGGTGGTGAATAAGGTACAATTAGAAAGATGACTCGATAAGATTTAATGTAAAAATATTCCAAAAATCATCGAAAATCACTTTATAAACAAAATTAATTTTTGAAGTTAAGTCTATCTTGACACTAGCAGCAAATGTAAGGGAAAAAGACATACCAAACTTTGAAAAATCATTTCAGGCTCATCCAAGATTGCTAAATTGTGAACAATACCTTTTCGAAAAGGCAATTTTGTAAATATTTTATGAAAAATGTTTAAAAATTTTAGAAAAATCTTCTGATGGGCTAAAATGGCCTAAACAAAATATCGCATGTTGGTTCCCAAGGTCCCAGATAGCAAAGGTTCAAAAAATTATAACTCCTTCATCCAAAATGGTTCGAAGGCGAACAAGACATCTTTAGAAAGATACTTCTATGCTCTTTAAAAGAAGAATATAAAAAAAAAATCAAGGAAAATATTTTATGCTTCAAAAATGATTTTCCAAACCTAGACTACAATGCTACTAGAGAAAAGCAAGGGGTTATTCAATATTTTTAAGGTCTTTTCAAAGATAGGCTCGTTTGAACGTCCATGATAGAAAGTAGAATGGGCATCACAAGTTCATTCCACAATCTCAAAGTAGTTTGGGACAATGAAACAACCCGTTAATTATGTCATTAAAGGGGATATTAGACTCAAGATCAAGGCTTAACACTTTAACAACTAAAAGATGATGATTTTGTTTTTTGAAAAATAGCATCTTTAAACTTATTTTGCCATGAATCCAGAGCTGAAGAGTTTGATTTGTCCCCAAGATTGAAAGACCAATTTTATGAAATCATTAAATCCATGCTATTCTTCATCTGTGGGAGGTAGCATGAACTTATCTCAGGGATTTTTCTAAAAATTAGTATTTCGGGAAATAAGCAAGCATTTTTTATAAAGATGTCATGAATAACATACAACAGACAAAGATGAACATGGACACAACATGCAAACACACAAAGATGACATTTTGACATGGAAATGGGTGATAAAAATACAAGAAAATGACAAATAATGTGCATGGAAATGATATGAACATATTTAAACATAAGAATGCATGTTGAAGTTGTTAAGACATTGTTTTTGTGTCATGAGACTCTTTAGAAAACAAGAAATTGCATGAACATAAATTAGGTATGTTAAGGTGAACATTTAAATATGAGATGAATATGTGAATATAAAAAGAATATGGCAAAAAATGAATGAACTGAGGTTGTGATAATGATGAAGATGAAGCATGGCATATTTACATATCCAAATAGCATCAAGGTATCAAGAGGTTCCTCAAGATCCTATTTGCATATCCAAATAGCATTAGGGTATCAAGAGGTTCCTTAAGATCCTAAGATTACCACAACTAAGCCAATAATAGTGCATGGGAGTCTTAGGATGGTCATGGCAACATAAAAGGTTCATTAAAATGGTGTAGATGATAAAAACAAAAAATCTAAGAAAAAAGGTAGCAAATATACCAAAAAAACTTAAACTTCTTCTCCTTTCCTAAGGCAGTGACTTTAAGCTCAATTTCTTCCCTTATTTTGCTATTATTTAGCAAAAAGATAAAAAGAATAAGCTCTCTAGTATATGGTGGCTGGTGAGGTGTTTTAAAGGTGAAAGTTTGTGAAAAGTTAAGCCTTTGAATGTTTTTTGGTGATGGTTTTGGGGAGCTATGGGAATGAAAAAAGGTTAAGGGTGCAAGGTAATGGAGTAGTGTTTTTTATAGAGTTTTTGGGGCTGGAGATTGTTAAAGAGTTTTTTCTTTTTTCTAGAGAGATTTTTTTTAAGGTAGTTGGAAGTCCCCCTAGTATTTATTTTTTATTTTTTGATTCTATCATCTTTCAATTAAGTTTTGGGATCCCAAAAGTTAGCTTGAACAAAATGAGGTGTCTACAACTACCCCTTTTTGGTCGTTGCTAAGTATTAGGAATAAAGCAAAGATAAATAGACATAATTTTATTTGGGTAGGATAATGGTTCCATATGCCTATAGAGAAGTAAAAAGCTATTTAGTATTACATTAAGATAGGCCAAATACACATGCAAAAGAAAAAACTTCAGTAAGTTTTATAGGTTTTGGCCTCCCTACTAGGTTTTTTTTTCTTTTTGTGGTTTAACCTAAGATAAATGCCATCAGCTTTATGGGCTTTGATGTAGGTTAACATGGTGCCATTAGCCTATGTAGGCTTTGACTCAATAAGTGTCCAGCTTTTTATGGACTAAGGTAGATAAGCGTCACTAGTTTGTGCGGGCTTTGTGGTAGGTAAGAAAAGGCATTAAACTCTTTATGGACTAAGGTAAACAAGTGCCACTAATGTGTGTGGGCTTTATGGTAGGTAAGAAAAGGTGTCTAGCTCTTTATGGACTATAGTAAACAAATGCCACTAGCTTATGTGGGCTTTGATGTAGGTTAATGTGGTGCCACTAACTTATGTGGGCTTTGACTGAATAAGCGTTCAACTCTTTATGGACTAAAGTAGATAGGTGCCATCAATTTGTATGGGCTTTGTCTTGATAAGTGTTCAATTTTTTATGGACTAAAGTAGATAGGTGCCACCAGCTTGTTTGGGCTTTATCTCGATAAGCATCCAATTTTTTATGGACTAAAGCAGTAGATGCCCCCAGTTTGTGTGGGCTCTATCTCGATAAGTGGGCTTTATGGGTAGGTAGGAAAAGATGTCCAGCTTTTTATAGACTAGGTAGATAGATGCCACCAACTTGTGTAGGCTTTATATTATGTGAAAAAGGTATCATGTTCTTTGAGGACTGGAAGAAAATAAGTTTGGATACATCTCGTAGATGATTTTTAATGAACTCCTAAGGTCAAAGATACTTACTTAAGGCCTTTTGAGGTTTTTAAAAAGTGGGAAATTGTATGTTAATCTCTTTACACATTTACTTTTTATATATAAGAGCTGGTACTTATAGGATATTAGATGTTTTGTAATGCATGGGGGTGCAAGTACCTGTCTAAATGATGCAAGAGTGATGGTTTCAAAATCCTAATATGGTGGTCAGTTTTAGCCTTCTTCAGGTGCTTGCTCTTTCACGAGTTTGGTGAAATAGCCTTTTGCCTAGGGGTTTATCAATCTTGCTTTAGGTTTCTAGAGGCTTTAAATGAAAAGGTTACCTTTTGAAGGTATAAGAGGTTTGTGAATATGGAGGGACGATCTTGAGTTTAGATGGCTTCTGCATGGGAACTTTTGTTGCACTGAATTTGGTGAGTATAAAGGATTCCACTTTGCTAATTATGATTCAAAAGATGTCTTTGGCGATCTGGTTGGATTCTTCTAAATTACGGTTAAGGATAACAGCTTGAAAAGAACTTTGGCCCCTTATCTTTAGGCCGAAGTTTACTAGAAAGAAATTTTAAGCATATTTTTAGGATATGGGGTCTCAAGACCAAGCTGATTGTGGCCCCAAAAGTTTATTCTTAGTCTTTAAACATGAAACAAAAATTCCTACAAAGTTTTATCTTTCCAAGTAATGCTAGGAAATCGTGCTATCAATTTTGGTCATTTATCAAGCATTATAAATTAAATTATAAACATGATGCAACATGAAATGCAGGGTTACAATAAGATTTTGTGATAAATGATGTAATTATATTTCATTCAAAGACAAAGGGCATAAGCTATGATAGACTTTTGAGATTTTGAAAAATTTTAAAATACAAAAAAGATATGAGAAGTTTTCCTAGTTAATTGGCCCTGATGTTAATGACATGAATTCTCCACTTAATGCTTTCAGAGATTTATCTCGAGCGATTAATCCTTGTGGTGTTGGCCGAGTTACAAAAAGATTCTTTAGATTGTCCCATGGTGGGATGGGAGTCTTAAGGTTAAGAAGTTTTTATTTTTCTAGTGCAGGTATGGATGAGATTTGGTAGAGTTGGTCAATATAGAATAGGTGGATTAGGTTATGATTTGGCATCTTGATTAGAGTTGTGAATGTGGGGAAAATTGGTTTTGGGTTGGTGATGGTTTGGGCTTGACTAGTTTGAGTAAAGGCATCTGGTTACTTAAGTTGCCTTCTCGGATTTTCAACTTAAGTTGGTTCTTCTTTTAGAGAGTGGAAGGAGAAAGAGAAATAGGATACCTTTTCGGCTTTTCATCCTAAAATCCTTTCAAGCATAGTACTTCTTAACAGAATTAGAGTTCACAGGGTTAGGTAGTTCGCTGTCATCCATCTCGATTAAAATTAAGGTTGTTCAAAAAAATACACATTTCACCACGTACGACCCTTCCTAATTTGGGGTCCATTTTCCTCGAGCATCTTTGTGGATCGGGAGAATTTGTTTAAGCACTAAGTTACCTTCTCGAAACTGATGAGGATGGATCTTTTTGTCATAGGCTCTCATCAAACACTTTTGATACATTTGCCTATGATAGATGCTTTGATTCTTTTTTCTTTGATGAGATTGAGATGCTTATATCGATTTTAAGTCCATCCGACCTCTTTAAGTTACGATTCCACTAAAACTCTGAGTGAAGTAATTTCATCCTCGATAGGTTCCTAGCCTCCATACCATAGACCAAGGAGAATAGGGTACCACCCATGGAATTTCATATTATCGTGTGATAAGAATGTAAAGCAAAAGGCAACTTTTCATGCCAATCTTTGTAGATCTCAACCAACTTTTTAATATTCTTGTTGGTTGCTTTAACTACCCTATTCATTTTTGGACGGTATAGGATGGAGTTTCGATGTTGAATCTTGAACTGAGAGTAAACTGCTTACATCATTTTTTTTTCAGGTTGCATGCATTATCAATACTGATTTGTTTAAGAAGACCATATCTACAAATGATGTCTCATTTCACAAATTTGCATACAATAAATCTGGTGACATTGGCATAAGAAGCTGCCTCTACCCATTTGGTAAAATAATCGATAACAACTAAAAAAAAGTAGTACTTGTTGGAAGCCTTAGGAGTAATTGGTCCGTTCATGTCCATGGCCTATATAGAAAAGGCCATGGAGCTGTCATAACATGTAGAGGTATTGGTGAGACATGGATTTTGTCGACATAGATTTGGCATTTTTGGCACTTTCTGTCATAGTCAATGCAGTCCTTTTCAAAAGTCAACTAATAGTAGCTTGATTGCATGACTTGTTTGGCTATTCAGTGTCCCTTAGCATGTATTCCGCAAATTCTTTCGTGAACTTCTTTGAGTATCCCTTTTGTTTTGGAGGTATCCACGCATCAAAGTAGCATATGATCTTAGCCTTTCTTGTACAAAATCCCACCATCCAAAACAAAGCTTATGGCTAATCGTTGGATGGTTCTCTTGTTAATTTCAATGGCATCTTTTAGGTATCATTGATGCTTGATGTACTGAAAGATGTCATGATACCTTGGCAAGTCGTCTTTTTCTTCTTCAACATTCTGACAATGTGCCAGGGCTATATAGGTACTTATTTGAAAATGAGCAACATTCGATTCTCGATTAACTTTGAACATGGATGAAAAAGTGGCCAAGGCATCGGCAATTGTGTTTTTTCTCAAGGTAGATGCTGAAAACTAATATCATTAAACTTTTTTCTAAGTTTCGATATCAGATTACCATAGTTGATTAATTTAGCATCGCACATTTGCCATTCTCCTTTTAGTTGGTAATGATAAAGGTTGAATCTGTAAATACTTACAGCATTCAAATGCCCCTTTCAATGCTGCTTGGAGTCCAATAACGTAGGCCTCATATTTAGCTATATTGTTGGTAAAATCAAAATTCAACCTTGAAGTGAAAGGGTAGTGATTATGATTAGGTGAGATAAGCATCACCCTAATTCCATGCCCCATTGCATTTGAAACTCCATAAAAGTACATTTTTCAAGATAAGCTGCACTCGACAATGTTCTCTACCTTAGATATACACATCAAATCTTCGTCAGAAAAATCAAAGTCTAAAAGCTGATAGTCATTTATTGCCCGACTTGCTAAAAAATTTGCTATTGTGCTACCCTTGATGGCTTTTTGATTTACGCAGATAATGTCATACTCGAAAAGCAAAACTTGCCATACAGCTAACCTCCTTGACAAGGTAGGAGCTTCGCACAAATACTTGATGGGATCGAGTTTAGCGATTAGCCACATAATGTGGTATAACATGTATTGTCTTAATCTCCAGGTTGTCCAAGTTAGAGCACAACATAGCTTTTCTACAAGTAAATAATTATTTTTATATTCTATGAACTTCTTGATCAAGTAGTAAATAACTTTTTCCTTCTTGCTTGACTCATTGTGTTAACCTAATACATAGCCCATCGACTTGTAAAAAACTAATAGATATAGGATTAACGGCTAACTGGGCACTAGCAGCATAAGTAGGGAAAGGTTCAAAAAGTAATATTTGACCTTATCGAAAGCTTCTTGGCATTCCTCATTCCATTTTATAGGATTTTGTTTTCAAAGCAGCAAAAAGATTGGATCACATTTGTCCATCAACTGAGATATAAAGCGGGCTATGTAGTTCAACCTTCTCAAGAAACATTTTACTTTTTCTTGAGTTTGAAGTGGCGACAAATTTTGCATGGCCTTGACCTTATCGGGATCAACTTCTATTCCTTTCTTGCTTACGATGAAGCCTAATAGTTTGTTGAATGAGACGTCAAATGTGTATTTGGCAAGATTTAACTTAAATTGATATTTAGATAGTTGTTTGAAGAGTTCTCATAGGTTGGCAACATGTTCACTCTCCTTTGGTGATTTGGTAATCATATCATCCACGTAAACCTCTATTTCTTTCTGCATAATGTTATGGAACAATGTTACCATCGCCCTCTAATTGGTTGCCCTGGCATTGTTGAGCCCAAAGGGCATCATTTTGTAGCAAAAAGTGCCCTACATGGTTGCAAATATGGTCTTTTCCATGTCTTCAATCTCCATTTTGATTTGGTTATAGCCCGAAAACCTATCCATGAAGGAAAATAGTGTGTTTTGGTAGTGTTGTCTACTAGGGTATCAATGTGAGGTAGAGGAAAATTATCCTTGGGACTGGCTTGATTCAAGTCCCTATAGTCCACACATATCTGCACTTTACCATCCTTTTTTGGAATTGAGATTACCTTAGCTACCTATTCGAGATATTTGGCTACCTTGAGAAATCCTACTTCAAATAGTTTCTTCACTTCTTCTATGATCTTCAAAAGTATTTCAGGCTTAATCCTTTTGAGCTTTTGTTGTCTGGGCTTATATTCAAGTTTGAAGGATATGGACCACAACATTGGTGTCTAATCCAAGCATGTCTTAGCAGGACTAAGCAAACACATCTCAGTATTCTTGAAAGAGACTTATCAGTTCGGCTCGAGTTGATGATTTTATAGAGGTTTTGATTTTAACTTATTTTGGATCTTTTTCCATTCCAAGGTTCATGGTTTCAGTGGATTCATCAAGAGATAATATCTATTTTTTTCCTATTCAATTGTCTCAGTAGGTTTGTAGATATGGGTTCTCTTCAGAATTCTCTTTAAACTTGACCTCACTAACATAGATTGGTTGTTGGAAATTGATTCCCAAAGTCTCAGTATGCGCATTTATATCACCTTCATCGAGGTACTTGAAAATATTGAAAAAGAACAATATAAGTGGAAAAATATATAGAGAAAAGTCTAAGAGTTGGCAAGAACTATGAACACAAAGGATGAAATGCATAATGCTTAGTTATTTTGATAACACTTAATAAAAGATGCCTATACAAAGGATTCTACAATGCTTTCAGGTAGAAGCATGTAGGTTTTGTTCATAGCATTACTTTGAGATAGACTTGAACAGTATACGAATCTCAGTTTCAATCCAAACACTCGGAGCAAATCCTAGAGGGCATAGACCAGTCTCTAAGCTTATTATTGATGTCTCTAGCTCCTGAATTTCATTGATAGAGAGATCCCTAAATTCCTTGTTTAGTATAAACATAGCATTAGTGAAGCCAGTATTCATTTGTCCTCTTAGGTGAAAATTTTCTTAAAGTGGTGAAAATATCACCAATTCATACCTTGTGTCTTGTCATGATAAATGAGCAATCCTTTTCTCATGGTTCTTTTGAGTTTTTCTCTCTTCTGTTGTGCACTGGGCTTGAATCCCAACCTTCTTTTGTTGATCTAGTTAAGAACTTCCAGGGCGTTGGGAATCCCTTGAGGCCTTTTTTAAGTCCCTTTCTAGCCTGGGCACCCTTACCGACAATTAACTTTAAACCCATTTGAGTGCTCTTCGATGGGCAAGACTTAACCACTAGCAACCCTTTCTTGACATAAGTTACAGTGATGAACTCAAAGGATTGGAAAAAGGATTGTAGGATATCTTCATCAGGTTCGACATATGGGGCATCAACAATGATATCTTTTTCTCCTTTGATATTGACAACTTTGTTCTCAATGGTGAACTTTAACTTTTAATGCAAAGACGATGGTACTACCTCTGTAAAGTTAATCCAAGGCCTTCCCAATAGGTAGTTGTATGATAGAGCAATATCCACCACATGGAAGTCAACCTCATAAGTACATGGGCCTATATGGAGTGGAATGTGATGTTTCCCACAACATTTTTGCATGTTCCATCAAATGCTCTCAGAACTATATGACTATTCTGGATATTAGATGTGTCAATAGGGAGCTTGTTCAAACATGACATGAGCTTTACATTTAAAGCTGACCCATTATCAATGAGCACCTTAGGTAATATGGTGCCTTTAGAATATATGGTGATGTGAAGTGCTTTGTAGTTTTCTCTTCCTCCATGCACGATTTCATCATCGTTGAAAGCATGTAATTGTTGGCAGTGATGTTGCTCACTAGGCGATCCAACTGACATATAGAGACGTCGAGAGGGAATAGGCCTCATTCAAAAACTTGAGAAGGGCATTCCTATGAGCTTCCGAATTCAATAATAGTGACAACATAGATATCTTGGCAAGTTACTTGTTCAACTTATTGACAATACTGTATTCGTTATGCTTGATGAACCTAAGGAATTTCGTAGCTTCTTGCTCACTCACTAGATCCTTGACAGCTATTGGATCTAAGTTTTTAATTGCAAACTTTGGTGCTTGAGGAATGGGATTAGCATTTTTTTGCTGAGTTTCACTTCTCGATGCTGCTGGAGCTTAACACTTGCCACTTCGAGTCAAATGGCTTACCCCTAAAAGGTTAACATTTGCAACTTGCTGACTAGATTTGCCAATGATCAAGGTTTTGCTTTCATAATTCCAAGGAACTGCTTTATTGTCCTTATAAAGGAAAAGCGATGGAAGCTTAATAATCATCTTTGGCACAGGCTGAAAAAAGGGGAGCATTGGCTCCTAGTTGATTGTCAAACAATATCAACGGTCTCTTAACCCCATAAGGAGGATTGCTCTTTTTTTTTTCCATAGTTTTGACAAATAGCATTGCATTTACAGACTCAGTATGCTAGGTTTGCTTTTGATCATAGAGTTCAATGCCACCTTTATTCATCATCCTTTGAACCATACTACAAAACTCTTTACATGTTTGAAAAGTATGGGCATAAAAAATATCAAAATCATGAAAGTCATCAATTTTTCCTCTATTTTTTGGCTGCATTAAGCAATTTTGCTTGCACCAAGGTTTGCCAAACCGAATTCATTGGCGTTCTGACCTCCTCTAAGTCTTCTACAACCTCACAATTCTCTTCAACAACCATTTTACTTAGATCTAACTCAGCACGAGTTTGAGATGAACTAGCTTTGATGCTAGATTTTGCTTGCTGACTAGCCTTCATTTTTCCTTTCCTTTCCTTTTGTCTTTGTAGATATTTTTTTCTACCCGATTCATTTTTCATGGCCTCATCGATCATCCTACAGAGTACAACTACATTCCTAAAGCTTTTCACTACCTTTTCGTACTAAAGGGCTTGCAATGTGCCAATGAATCTAATAATCATCTCTTTTTTCATCAATAAAGGATGAATCTGGGTAGCCTCCTCTATTTATCTCAAAGCATACTGCCTAAAACTTTTATCAGTTCTTTTTTCCATGCCTGTAAGAGGCAGATAACTTGAAATCTGATCATCGGTAGGCCTCTCCTCATCTATGGCATTAATAGATGGATTAATGTGTTTATCCCAACCCTTATAAAACTCAATCTTGGACCGATCTATATCCCTGGGACCATTTCTAAGAATGATGGACAATGTTACAAATCATGCCCTTGACCGCAATTATAGTAAGATGTTTTAGTAGCATTTGTACTTTGATTTTTAACATCTAATACTATTCTAGCTTTCACGAAAGCTTGCTAGGCCTTGCTCATCTGGGTTTTGACTTCTATAATGCTTTTTTTTATTGTCGCATTCATTCTCACTTCAGCATGATTAAGGAGTAGATTGGCTCTAACATTTGGTTTGGGCCCTTATTCAACCTCCCATAAGCTCATATCAAGGCGTGAATATATTTTACATCTTTACCATTCTCATTCATAATAATTCCTTTTGTCAAAGGTTGCCAAAATGCTCACCCATCTTCTAAATCACAAAATTTTATCAACTTAAGTTTTTTAACTTGACTTCTTTAAAGAGTGTCTGATATGTCACTTTTAGGGATACTCTAACCCTGATCTTTTGAGGGGATACTCTAACCCTATCTTTCAACTATAATTAATTTTTTTTTCTTCTAAGATTTCCATGAATATGTCAAATAAATCTTGTTTAATCAATAAGCCTAGATGCATCATGAAAATTTTCAATTCGATTATTCCTAGATAATTGATGCCAATTACGAGATAAATTCCAATAGTCCATCCTTTTTCTTTATCATTGCATTGAATGATCCATGTCATATTACTTCATTTATTTCCTTACTAACATGATTTCTTTGTGATGATTATTTGCATTCATGTTTTCTGATCATTTCAAATAAAACTAAGGGTAATATTCCACGTGGGTATCTTTCTAGTGCCTAAAGTGGAATATTCCATTTTTCAAAGTAAAATCCAAAGGTCATTTTTATTGAAAATTTCTATATTCCTCATCTCTCTGGGGAGTACATGAGATTAAATCTTTTTCAACAAAACTTGGATTTGTATTTTTATAAGATTCATGCATTAAAAGGGGTTATATCGAAATAATGATGAATTAAGATCGAAAGAATCGAAACTGAGATAAGACATAGTTAGTAAGGTACCAATTTCTGGCGTTACGAGGAGGTTCGTACCTCATCATGCGTAACCAACTCCTGAACCCAAATGACGAATCTTTGTATTACGTAGACCACAGGATTGATGTTTTGAGTTTCATAACCCAAAACATAGGTTTCAATAGGCATCTGGTCATGACTAGCCCAAAACGATCGATGGTGACTCCAAGCATTGGCCATTTCATGATGGTCATCCGAGACCAATAAGATGAATGATTCATCTTATGGTCCCCTTCACTATATCACAAGTCGAGAATTTGTACTTTCTCATTCCCATCACATCGCAAAGGAAAAGTCTCGATCAAGAAGACATTTCCAAGTTAGAAAAATATTTTAAGTCGTATGCACCCATAGATTTGAGAGGATCCACCTTAGGGTACATTACGACAGTTATGTGTGGGAAAGGATTAGAACCCCCACGATGCTCGAAAATTGGTACCATCTAACTATATCTTACTTGAATCTCGATTTCCTCGGTTCCATTTTTATCATTATTTAAATATAATTCCCTCTAATGCATGAAATTTGTAAAGATATGAGTTTGGGTTTCAATGAAAATTTTATCAACTATGCACCTTAGAGAGGTAAGAAACATAAGGGTTTTTTATGACAGTGATCTCCGGAGGGTTTTAAAAAAATCAAATATTTCATGTTTGGCACTAGAGAGATACCGACACGAGATATTGTTTTGTGATTTTCAAAATGATCTTTAAAGCATGAATGCCCGAGGCCCCTATAAAAAGGAAATGTATTATAAGGTGGAAAAGAGAACAATAAATAAATCCACACAAAATATATGAAAAGAAGGGACGATCAAAATGTTTTTTGTAATTATCTTCGATTATCAATGAATAATTGAGATGAAAATGTTAAGACTTAGTTAGATTCAGTGGAAATTTAAGGAGAAAAAAGGTTTTGATGACTCGAGGATGTCCCAGCGAAAAAAGTATGGATTTTAGAAGGAATGTGGAGAGCAAGGTTGGAGTATCCCCTTAGAAGAGTGGGGTTGGAGTATCCCCAAAGGTGAAAATTTGATGTCATTTTGAGGTAAAAATAAGCTTAGAGTATCCTTTCAGAGAAGTAGGGTTAGAGTATCCCCAAAAATAAAAATTTGATGTCATTTTAAGGTAAAAGTGGAGTTAGAGTATCCTTAAAAATAAAAATTTGATGTCATTCTGAGATAAAAGCGGGGCTGGATTATCTATTCAGAGAAATAGCATTAGAGTATCCCCAAAAATAAAAATCTTCAACGTTAAGAGGAGTGGGTCATATTCTTAAAATTAGGGAATCTTTAAAAATCAGGAGCCAAAGGTTTACTAAAATGTTCCTCTTTTTGTTTAGCCTTGGTCCCAAGTCTAAAAGGTTTAGGTTATGAGAATGAGTTGAGTAGATCATGAGGCATTTGAATGCCTCAATAAAAATGTTTCAAAAATCAAGTTAGAAATAGATGACAACATCGTGCCGATTCTTTTTTGAAATTTATTTTGAGCTTATCTGGAGGTCCTGGAGGGTAAAGAAGGTACCATTGGAAGGGTAACTCGATGAGGATTACTATAAAAATATTCCAAAAATCCTAGAAAATCACCTTTTAAGCAAAATTGATTTTTGAATTTCAACCTGTCTTGACACTAGCAACATGTACAAGGTAAAGGTATGATGGAATTTGAAAAATCATTTTTGGATTCATCTAGAATTGTTAAAATACGAATAATATCTTTTTGAAAAGGGAATTTCATAAAATCCATGGGAAAAATATTTGAGGGATTAAAAAATATTGTTTATTGGGCCAAAACAGCCAAAACGTTAAACTGCTCGCTGGATTTAGGGGTTCTAGATAGCGAAGATTTGAAAAATCATAACTATTTAATCCAAGATAATCTGAAGGTAAATGAGACATCATTGGAAAGGTAATTCAAAACCCTTCAAGGGAAAAATACCAACACATTTTGGATAAATCAGTTTTTATTTTTTCAATAATTTTTCAAGACTAGTCCACTGTATTGCCAGAACAAAACAAGGGAGGTGTTCAATATTTTGGTTTTTCTTCAGGTTGAGCTTGGGCGATGGATGTTTGAACATCTGTAACTAAGATGAGAGATTGACATGGGTGTCATAGGTTTATTCCATAATCCTATAGCACTTTAGGATGATAGAATAACCCGTTGACCATGCCACTATGAGGGTGGTTGGCTTAGGACCAAGAGTTCTCATTTTTCAACTAAAAGACTTCATTTCACTTTTGAAAAACCAATAATCTTATACTTATTCTTCCATGAATCCATAACTAAATACTTGCTTTGCCACTAAGGTTGGAAAACCAACCTTATACAAATCTTAAGCCCATGTTATTCTCCATGTATGGGGGATAGCATGTGCTTAACTTGGGGATATTTTTTGAAATAGAGTTTTCTAGCACTCAAGCATGCATCTCAACATAAGCAAAGCACCACAAAACAATGCAAAATATGGAGGACATATATGCACGAGCAAAGATGACATTTTTCATAAAAAAGGATGACAAAAAATACATGGAGATGATAGATAGATGCATGAACATATTTAGGATAAACATGTTTAAAAAGAGTTTACTAAAAAGGCATTTTTATTTCGTGGAGCCTATCAAGCTTCTAGGAAATGCATGAGCATACTCAGGTCATGTTAAGATGCATATTTTAAACATAAGATGAAGACATGAATATAGAAGGAACATGGCAAGAAGTACATGGACATAGGCTGTTATGGTGATGAAAATGCAGAGCAGCATCTTTAGTTAACCAAACAGAATGAAGTCACCAAGAAAAACATCAAGATCCTAAACTACCATAACCAAAGCCATAAAAAATGTGTGGGAGTCCTAAGGTGACCAAAAAAGCATAAAAAGGGTTTACTAAGATGATATTAATGACAAAATGGAAACTACAAAGATCAAGGTGGAAGGGATATACCAAAAAAAAACTTTAACTTTCTTTTTTCTCAAAGTAGTGGTTGTAAGCTTAATTTCTTCATTCTCTTTGCTATTATTTGCAAGACAAGGATGAAAGGAAGTAGCTTTTTGGTGGTATGGCTAATGGTAAGGCTTTTTAAGGATCAAAATGTGTGAAAAGTTGGGTTCTTAAAGGTTTTCCAGTGGTGGTTTAGGGTAGCTATGGGAATAGAGGTTGGTTATGAGTGAAAGAGAATGGAATAGTGCTTTTGGTAAGTTTTTGGAGATAAAGTTACTGGGGAATTTGTGGGAATGGATGAAGAATTTTTTTTTTTGAGATTGCTAAGAGTCTTTTTCTAGCTTATCCTCCCCTTTTTCCTTTTTTCCTCCCTTCTCTTTTTTTTTAGATAGCTGGTTGTGTCCTCTTTTCTGGTTCAGCCCCTTTTTTTAGAAGATAATGCAAAGGGCATTTTTTATTTTTCTCTTCTGCCCCAGGGGACATCTCCAACTACCATGCTCAGCTGACTCCTTTTTTATTGGTTCTGCAATGCTGAGCAAGGAGGAGAAAGGCTGAAGTAGCCTCCTAGCAAAGATATGCTTGCCACCCTCTTAAAACCATATATCTTGTGAAAGTGACCTTTGTTAATGGTTGTTTAGGCTCTAAAATTTGTTTAAAATCTGTTAATGAGCCCACAATTAAGGTTTACAATGTTATATGATAGTTCCTTAGTGGAAAAACATGTTTAAATCAGGTTCTCGAAGGCTAAAAAATGGCTCAAACTAGGTAAAAATACCTTGGTGTATCGATACATAACATGTTGTATCAATACGCAAGGTATATTTTACTCCTGAGTATCGATACAATTAATTGTTTATCGATACTAGGAGCAAAATATGTTTCCAGTCTCGAGACCTAGAGGCCAGTATCGATACTAATTGATCTTTATTAATACTCATGCTTGTGTATCGATACATTTTGCCAAAAATCATAACTTTAGCTAATGCCAAGGTCTATATTGATACAAACATGCCAGGTATCGATACCATATCTTGGGTATCGATACCAAACCCTCTAGTATCGATAATACATGTGAAAATATACGTTTTTCCACACCGTAAAGGCCTCGTATCAATACTTGCGCCCTAATATAACTTGTACAAACCTGCAACTTCCCGATTTACCTCAACTTGGTCACAAACAATGGGAAATTGATTTGTGTATAACCTTGTGACACCATGAAAAATGGCCTTTGATGCCTCGTTTTTACATTTTCTTTACTATGGCCCTTAGGCATTTTAGAACTTCTTGAAAACTTTAGATCATCCCTCAGCTTTATTTCTATTTTTGATTTCATCACTCTTTGATTATGCCTTAGGTTGCCATAGATTGGCCTAGACAAAATGAGGTGTCTACATTTAGCTAGAAAATGATGCAAGGAAGAGGCTTTATGGTAATATGGTAGCTGGTAGGGTGTTTTGAGGGTGAAAGTGTGTGAAAGGTTGAGTTTTTAGAGGTTTTCTGGTGGTGGTTTGGGGTAGCTACGGGAACGAAAGAAGGTTGAGTGTGCAAAGCAATGGAGCAGTGTTTTTGGGAGAGTTTTTAGGGTTGAAGATTGTTGGAAAACGTTTTTCTTTTTTTAGGAATTACTAGAGAGATTTTTTTTTATTTAGTTGGAAGTCCCCTTAGTTTTTATTTCTTATTTTCTGATCCTATCATCTTTTAATTAAGTTCTGGGGTGCCAAAAGTTAGCGTGGACAAAATGAGGTGTCTATAGGTCATCAAAATGATTGGCAAGATCTGAAGTGTATATAAACCAGTTGGGATAATACCAAAAAAGAATTATTCATGAAGAGATATGGAGACATAGCCCTTTTACTCTTAGTCCATTTGGATGTTGGTTTGTTGCAAGCAGCAGTTTAGTTTTGGAGCCTAACATATCAATGTTTCACTTTCAATCATGAAGATTTGGTCCCTATAGTTGATAAATACACTGTTACTCAATATCAAAAGGGCCGAGACTGACAAAATATATTGTAAGGCTTTGCACCTTCCAACTTTCAAGAAAAGATTAGCTTAAATTCTCGTGGCAACAGAATCGTAGATCAAGGATTGTATCAAGATGAAAGGGAATAGTGAGTGCATTTCATAGGCCAGTTTGAAAAAAGCAATGGCAAATGCCATTGATATAAAAAAAATTCAATATATTTAGGCTCTGGCAATATATGGTCTAGTCATATTTCGAAAACATTAAGTTACTGAAGCTAAGGTAGTAGATCTCTTTTCATGATTATACTGCAACATCAATCTTGACCAGCCATCATTGCCGAAACTATTCGAGCTTTCAGTTTTTATAAGGAAATAGGTATGGGTCGCTTCATCAGATGTGCACCACTTCTTCACATTGGCTTGTTAGTCACTTTTGTCCTAAAGAAAAGTGGATGTCATACAACTTCTTACCCAGCTTTAGCCCTATCTCCAAGGTCTTCGAGAAGGAATGGCCTCAAGTTAAGTCTAAAAACCAATGGGTCTGAAAATTCTAGAACCTCAGTGAAGAAGAGGTGATATGGAAGGCCTTTTGGTTTTCACCACTGACAGTGATATACCAATGTAAAGATTATAGTTATGTGTCACTCATGGGATTATGGGGAAGCGCTGGTTACACATCTATCCTAGTCCTATGATAATTTTAGTGTCAACAATTTATTCCCTTGGTCCATAACCTAGAGTAAGATTTCAATTATGGTGAGCTTGATTATGACTCAAAAGTTTAGCTAGCTTTCCATGCTTGGAGACAAACCTGTTGCATGGAAAGGTATTAGAGAGGAACTAGTATGACTCTGGGATATGACGGGTGGATGATCCATCACGTCAATGACTCTTTACCTTTGCTTGCTGTTGTAACATCATAAGTATCAGTTGATGAATTTTCATCTGAAATCAAGTTGCTCAAGTATGAATTTGAACAAGAAAAGGTGACCTTTGTGAAAGAAATTATTCACTTAAACAAAGAAAAAAGTAAATTAAAAATGGACCTCTACCTCTAGGTGGCAAGGCAAACCGAGCTATCAAAGAGAAAAACCACTTCAAGAATAATCTTGAAAGTTTAAGGAAAGGCTATGTGGCCTTTAGTAAAGCAGGTAAATCTTGACACTTTGGTAAGTTGCAGTTAAGTGGGAAGTAGAAATTATGACAATAAAGAAGGAACTACATTAATGTAAGAAAAAGGCCAGGGTCAATAGAAAGAAACTTACTAGAACCCGTGCCCTCGTATCAACTTATGGAAGGAAGAATGGATGGCTAGAAGCTCGAGTCTAAGATTTAAGGGCAAATTAAGTTGAGAATAAGACTCTGATGCTCAAAATTCAAGATTTAGAGCATTCTTTACAAGCTCGCCAAGACCAAATTGATGAAGTAGTAAGAGCCTCCGAATAGTTAAGCAAAAATGGCTACAAATGATTGATCGCACTTATCGAAATTATTAAGACCATCACTCCTATCTCACCAAGCAGATTTAGGTAGCTCAATTGGAGGCCAAGAACATGATGGACGTAGCCCAATCATTGACACATGACATCTTTCCCATTGGAGCTTATAAAAAGAATTGTTGTATTCTATGGAACATATGATCAAACAATGTAACTATGTTAGGCATTTTCGAATGTAATCAGGTGTAATTAGGATATTTTATTGCTTTAATGAAAGATGCTATTGATGAAGCTACTCCACAAGTTTGATTGTCCCATGTGCATTTGCACGACTAATCTAATCCTTTTACTACTTAATGCGTTTATGTTAATTGTCATCTAATTTCATACCTATCTTCATCCCATCAAACATGCTCATGACACATAATAAAAGTCTAATTCGATAATAATTTAAAGTGAAGGTGCTCTAAAACATGGAACCTACAGTCCCTCATCAATATAACAATCACAATCATTGGAATTGATGAAGCTATCACTCCATAAGAATGAAGAACTCCAAGCTCAGATTATGGAATTGACTAAGCTATTGTCCGAGGTTTTAAAAGAAAAAACTACAAATAAGCAAGCTATTCTCGAGAGCAACGTGAATAGTGGTATCAAAGCCACCAATGCTCAAGAAGAGGAATTACATGGACAACATTCTTCCGCAGCAAATATCCCATCAACTCAGCCATTCATTTACATTAACCCTAGAGTAGCATCCCATCTGGTCCAAGGATTTTAAGGTTTAGGCTCTTCAATAATAAGGCCTATGGTCCCAAATCTTGATGAATAAATGGAACAAAAAAAAAAGCAAAGAGGTCCTTGAAAAATGATACAGACTTAGATAAGTATCAATCATTGGAAAAGAGCCTTTGGTCTATCGAAGAAAGTGACAAATTAGGGATTGTAGATGTAAAATCTTTAGGACTACTTTTTAGTCTTGTTATCCCATCTAAATTCAAAGTGCCAGATTTTGAAAAGTGCACTAAGACTACAGACCCCATTACCTACCTTCGCATGTACTATCGTAAGATGATTGAGTATGAGGAGAACAAAAAGCTACTAATTCCTTGCTTAGGATAATCTAATTAAGGTAGCTATCTGATGGTATATAGGGCTTGATCCCATAAGAATTCAGACATGGGCAGATTTGACTTGCGCCTTTCTTTATCAATATAAGCATGTGCCTGATTGGGTCCTGGATCATTCTTTCCTTATGACCATGGAAAAGAAAACCTTTGAGAGCTTAAGGCAGCTCAAGTTCACCTTCTTTTAATTGAGAAAGAGATGATGGGCACATTTATCAATACTTTTCTAGCTCCTTACTACAAAAGATTGGTAGGAAATGCCATAAAAAATTTTACTGATACGATTATATCAGGCAAAATGATCAATAATGAGATAAAAAATGGCAAGATATCCATTGAAAAATATCTGGGCTAGTTAATTCAACAACTAAGGGTAAGAAGAAGAAAGTGAATACTATTAGCAAAAGTCATGCCAGATTTAATCAGAATCTGAATCCAATGTAGGGTATGCACTTCTCAAACATGTTGCATCTAGGTTTTAACCTCTACTTATTGATGGTACAACCAGTCCATTCCACAGGGATCGTTCTGACAATAAGCTTCACACCAAATCTTATTCTAAACATAGCTTAGAGTGTATAATCTTGCAAAACAAATAATGTAAGAGCTCAAATAATTAACAAGGACCTTGAGAAAGGGAACACTTTGAGCAATTTCCTTGCTCTAATGAAATTTACTCTTGTTTATTGGTAGGTCAGATAGTGGCCCTGGTATTCACGAACCATAGATCACCTCTATACCCCAAATGGTATAATAAAAATGCTTATTGTGAGTACCACACTAGGGCACAAGGCCATTCTATTAAGAACTGCACCTTATTTAAGAGAAAGGTATAAGGTCTACTAGAAAAAAGGTGTGATTAAAGTCGAATAAGGGCTTAGACCTAACATTGGAACCAAGCCACTTCCTAACCAGATGGAGCTAAGAGTGAATGTGGTGCTTGAAGGGAAAAGATGTTGGATTAAAATAAGCATCAAAAAAGTTAAAACCTCGATGAATAAGGCATGGCAAGTTTTTGTAAAGGTAGGACTAGTGTCAGGTGTCAAAAACCAGAGTGAAAAAAACATTGAACCATGTTACTACCATTGCGATCAAGGCCATACTTTGCAACATTACCCATTTTTCCTAGAGATGGTCTAAAAAATAATGGATCAGTTCAAAATTGAGTTCTATGAGGAGCTGGACAAGTATATTTGTTCATCTAACAATGCCATATATGAGGAAAGATGTACCATCGATTAGGTTTCAAGTCGTTTTTCTTTTATGAACATGGAAAAAAGAGTTTACAAAAGCTTCGAGCAATATGCTTTGAGGTGGATGGAAGAGGCCACCCAGATTTACCCCTTGCTGATAGAGAAAGAAATGATTATTAGATTTATCGACACATTGCAAGCACCTTAGTATAAGAAAGCCTTGAAAAAAATCCCAATGAGCCTCGTAGTTGTAGTCGTATTGTGCAGAACAATTGGTGAAGCCATAAAAAGTGACTAGGCAAAATAGATACCTTCAAGGGCAAAGAGAAAGACAAAGTTAAGTCTAGACAACAATCGAAATACAGTATTGGAGCCAGTGCATTGTAAACTCTTGCTAAGTTAGCTATAAGTAGAATGGCTATTAAACAAGACTATAAGGTCATAGAAAACTTGGATAAGGTCAGAACACTAATGAATTTGGTTGGGTAAATCCTAGTGCAAGCTGAATTGGTTAATGGGGTTGAAAAGATGAAGGATGGAGTTGATGACTTTTGCAATTTCTATACCATCTATGGCTACACTCTTTAAATGTTGAAAGAGTTTTGCGCTATGGTTCAAAGGATGATGAAAGAGGGCAGCATTGAATTCTATGATAAAAGGCAAGTCTAACATGTCAATATCTCTAATGCACTACCATATGTCAACACCTTAGAGAAGGAAATGAACAATCCTCTTTACAAGGTTGAAAGGCCATTAGTCTTGTTCGACAATCAACCGAGAGTTAAAGCTACCCTTGTTTAGCCTATGCTAAAGATGATTATTCAACTCCCATCTCTTTGTCCTTATAGAGATGACAAGGTGGTTCCTTGGCAATACTAAAGCAAAACCTTAATCACTGGAGAATCTAGTCAGAAGGCAGCAAGCATTGACTTTTTAGGGGTAAGCCACCTAACTTAGGTGGTAAATGTTATGCCCTAGATACATCAAGATGTGAAATCAGAAAAAAATAGTACTTTTATTCCTTAAGCACTAAAGTTTGCAACCAGAGACTTTGATCAGAAGGCTATCAAAGAGCCAAAAAGTGAGAAAGAAGTTATGGAATTCCTCAAGTTCATCATACATAATGAATATAACATTGTAGATCAGTTGAACAAGCAGGTTGCCAAGATATCTGTGCTATCACTACTATTGAATTTCGAAGCATATGGAAATGCTCTTCGCAAGGTCTTAAATAAGGCATATTTCCTTCCAGTCATCTTGATAGGCCAGTTGATCACCTAGTAAGTAACATCACTACTGGCAAGTATATATCTTTCAGTGATGAAAAAATCCTTCATGGATGAAGAGGAAACTATAAAGCTCTTCACATCACCACATATTGCAAAGTTAGTGCATTGCCTAAAGTGCTTATTGATAATGGCTTGGCTTTAAATGTAATGCCCATATCATGCTTGAACAAGCCCCCTATTAATTGACGCCTCACACAACCATGTGACTATTCTGTATATGAGTCGTGTTTATAGGGAGTGGCAAATGTAATGCTCTGAACTAAACCTACATGCTTTCGCCCAAGAGCATTGTAGGATCTTTTGTACGGGCATCTTTTTTTTTAAGTATTATTAATGAAAATAACTAAGCATTATACATTTCATCCTTTGTGTTTATTTTGGCAATTCTTGCTAACTACTCAAGTCTTTTTCAAAGTAATGCTATGAACTAAACCTACACACTTTTGCCCAAAAGCATTGTAGGGTCATTTCTATGGGCATCCTTTTATTAAGTATTATCAATGAAAATAACTAAGCATTATACATTTCATCATTTGTGTTTATTTTTGCAATTCTTACTAACTATTAGACCTTTCTCTACATTTTTTTGCATATATATATATTTTTTTTGTATTTTAGGAACCGAGATGAAGGTGACATGAATATTCATATTGAGACTCTGGATATTGATTTTGAGCAATCAATCGCATTAGTGAGGTCAAGGCTGAAAAGAATTCTAAAGAGAGCCCAGTGCCTTTAAACCTGCTAAGGCTAATTGAACAAGAAGAAAAATAGATATTACCTTATAAAGAACCCACTGAAACCATAAACCTTAGAACAATAGAAGATAAAAAAAAGTCAAAATCAGAACCTCTATAAGCCCACCAACCAAAATTGAACTAATAAATCTCCTCCAAGAGTATCAGGATGTATTCGCTTGGTTTTACTAAGACATGCTCGGATTAGACACCAGCGTTGTGGCCTATAAACTTCCCCTCAAACCTGAACGGAGGTTCATACAACAAAAGCTTAGAAGGATAAAGCTTGAAATGATTTTAAAGATCAAAGAAGAAGTGAAGAAGAAATTTGAGGCAGGATTTTTGAAGCAACCAAATACCCTAAATGGGTAGCCAATATAGCCCTAGCTCCTAAAAAGAATGGTAAAGTGCAAATGTGTGCAGATTATAGGGACCTAAATTAAGCTAGTCTAAAAGACAATTTCGCTTTGCCCTATATTGACACCTTAATAGACAACGCCACCAAAAAAACATTATTTTCCTTCATGAATGGATTTTCGGGTTACAACCAGATTAAAATGGTAGATGAAGATACAGAGAAGACCACTTTTGGGACCATGTGGGGAATTTTCTACTATAAAGTGATGCCCTTTAGGCTCAAGAATGCTAGGGCAACCTTTCAAGGGGCAATGGTAACATTGTTCTATAACCTTATGTGGAAGGAAATAGAGGTCTATGTGGTTGATATGATCGCTAAATAGCCAAGAGTGAACAAATGGCTAACTTACGAAAACTCTTCAAATGGCTTCGCAAAATATTAGCTCAAGTTAAACCCTGCTAAATGCACATTTGGTGTTACATCTAGCAAACTATTGGGCTTTATTATAAGGGAAAGGGAATAAAAGTTGATTCAGGCAAGGTTAGGGCCATTTAGAATTGACCACCACCTTAAACTCTAAAAAAAGTAATGAGTTTCTTAGGAAGGTTGAGCTATATAGCTTGATTTGTATCCCAACTGACTGACAAATTAGATCTAATCTTTTAGAACTTTAAAAATAAAAAAAATGCCAAGAAGCCTTCAATAAGGTCAAACACTATCTTTTAAACCTTTTGATACTTGTGCCACCAGTGCTTGGTCAACCTTTGATCTTGTATTTATCAAATTTTAACAAGTCAATAGGCGTATGAAATCAACCTGACGAGCTAGGAAAAAAGGAACAGGCTATCTACTATTTGAGCAAAAATTTCACAGAATATGAAAATAACTATTCAATCATAGAAAAGCTATGTTGTGCTTTAGCTTGGATAGCCCAAAGATTAAGACAATACATGTTGTACCATACCACATGGATGATTGCCAAACTCGATCCTATCAAGTACTTGTGAAAAGCCCCTACCTTGTCAAAAAGGTTAGCCAAGGGGCAATAGTAGACTTCTTCATAAGCCAAGAAATAGATGACTATCAGCCTATGGACTTCGAATTCCCTGACAAAGACTTGATGTGCAAATCTGAGGCAGGAAACATTGTTTAGTGCAGTTGATCTTGGAAAATTTACCTTGATAGAGCTTAAAACGCATTAGGGTGCAAAATTAGGGCAATTCTTATCTCGCCTGATGGAAACTACTATCCCTTCAGTGCAAGATTGAACTTTGACTGCACTAACAATATAGCTGAATACGAGGCCTAGGTTATGGGGACTTCAAGCTGCCACTGAAAGGGGTATCATAACACTGTAAGTATTTAAAGATTCAGCTTCTCTCATCTACCAACTGAAAGAAAAATGGCAAACTTATAGTGCTAAACTGATTTATTATGGGAGTCTGATCTCAAAACTTAGAAAAGAGTTTGATGATATTAGCTTTCAGCATTTACCTCAAGAAGAAAACCAAATCACTAATGCCTTAGCCACCTTATTGTCTATGTTCAAAGTTAATCAAGAATCAAACTTTGCTCTTATATAAATGAATATCTATACAACTCTAACACATTGGCTGAATGTTGAAGAAGAGAAGGATGGCCTACCGCGGTATCATGGCATCCTTTAATATGTGAAAGATCAACAATACCCAAAAACACTACTGAAACTGATAAGAAAACCATTCAAAGGATAGTGCAAAATTTATTTTGGATGGCAGAATTTTATACAAGAAACGTTAGGATCAGGTACTACTTTGGTGCATGGATGCCTCCAAAACCAAACAAATTCTCCAAGAAGTCTATGAAGGAATCTGTGGTATGCATGCTAATGGACATCAACTAGCAAAGTAAGTTATACGATTAGGATACTGTTGGTTGACTCTTGAAAAGGATTGCATCGACTAGCTCATATGGATAAAATCCACGTCTCACCGACTCCTTTACATGTTATGATAGCTCTATGGCCTTTTCCTTTTAGGGCATGGACATGATTAGACCGATTATCTAATGGGCATTGTTTTTTTTTTGTCGCTATTGATTATTTCACTAAGTGGGTGGAAGTGGCTTCATATGCAATGTCACCAAATCTATTGTATGCAAATTTGTGAAATAAGATATCATTTGTAGATATGGCCTTCGCGAGCAGATCATTAGTGATAATGTATGTAACCTAAAAAATAAAATAATACAAATAGTCTGCTCTCAACTTAAGATTGAGCATTGCAATCCCATTATATACCATCCGACAATGAATGGGCAGTTGAAGCAACCAACAAGAATATCAAGAAATATCAAAAAGATGGCTGAGATGTACAAAGATTGGCATGAAAAGTTACCTTTTGCATTACATGCTTATCGCATGGTATAGAACTTCTACGGGTGCTACCCTATTCTCCTTAGTCTAACACATGGAGGCTATCCTACTTATTAAAGTCAAAATCCCTTCACTCATAATTTTGATGGAGTCATAAGTTTAAGGGGTCGAATGGGTCAAGCACTGATATGAATAGCTCAATCTCATAGAAAAGAAAAGAATGAAAGCCATCTATCACTAGCAGATGTATCAAAAGCACATGATGAGAGCCCATAACAAAAAGGTCTATCCTTGTTGGTTCCACTCAAATTAGGAAGGGTTGTACATGGTAAAGTGCATATTTTTTGGGACATCCTTGATCTTAACTAAATGGATGGTAGCAATTTCCCAATCCTATAAATTCTGATTCTGTTAAGAAATAATATGCTTAAAAAGGTTTTAGGATGAAATATTAAAGTGCATCCTATTCTCCTTCAGCTTTCATTCTAAGAAAAGGATGAAAACCCAAAAGGGCATCCAAGAAAAAATGCAAGTTTAAGTTGAAAACCCTAAAGGGTGGCTTAAGCGACCAGACTCTCCCTCACTCAAACCAAATCAAGCACAAATTATCACTAGCCTAGACCAGCACTAATTTAACCTATACACATAACCTTGACCAAAACACCAAACCATAACCTAACTCACCTATTATACATTAACCTACTCTACCAAATCTCATCCTTATGTGCATTTGAAAAAATGGAGACTACCTAACCTCGAGGCCTCAATCCTACTATGGGACAATCTAAAAAATCTTCTTGTGAGTTAGCTAACACTAAAAAGATTAACTGTTTGAGAGTAGTCTCCGAAGACACTTATTGAAAGACTCATGTCATTAGCATTGGGGCGCTAAATAGCTAGGAAAACCTTTTTTAACTCTTTTATATCTTAAAATCTTTTGTGATTTCATAATTTTTTCATAATTTGTACCTTTATTTTTCTTTTGAATGAAATACAATCACTTGATTTCTTACAAGCTCCTTTTGTAACTCCTACGTCCTATGTTCCATCATTTTTACCATTTAAGTAATAATGCTTGATTAAAATTGGTAATAGGATTTCCTAGCATTACCTGAAAAGATGAAACTTTGCAAAAATTTTGTTTCATGTTTAAAAACCAAGAATGAATCCTTGGGCCATAGTCAGTCTTGCCCTTAGACCATATATCCTAAAAATGTGCTCAAAACCTCCCCTTAGTAAACCCCAGCCTAAGATAAGGGGCTAAAGTTCTTTTCAATCTATCATCCTAACAATCGGAGTTCAGAATAGTCTACCCAGACCACAAATACACCCTTTGAATCATAGTTGGCAAAGAGGAATCCTCCATACTCACTAAACACAAAGCAATTAAAGTCCCTAAACATGAGCCATTTAAGCTCAGGTTTATCCCTTCATAATCAAGGATCTCCCATACTTTTCAAAAAATGACCTTAACATTTAAAGCCTTTAGAAAACTAGAGCAAGATTGACGAACCCAGGGGCAAGAAGCCACCTTATCAAACTCGCCGAAAATCAGATAATCAAAAGGCCAAAAAAATTTGATTGTTGGATTATACTTTTAAATCACTTAAGCATATATTTGTATCCTTATACGTCATTCTTCAGGTACAAGGTCTACTCTTAATAGCCAAAATTAAACAAAACCTCAATTACAAATTCATGCTTTCAAAAAGCCTTAAAGGTTCCAGGCAAGAATCCTACATCTCATGTGCGCAAATTGAAAATGCCATTTATTAAAGGTACACCTAAACTCATATATTTTTAGTTCTAAAAAAGAATTATGCTTTTTTTTCGTTTTAGTCCTCAAAGAGCAGGATGCTTACCTACCTTAGTCCTAAAAAAATAGAACGCTTACCTACCTTAATCCCAAATAGCAGGACACTTACTTACCTCATTCCTCAAAGAGCATGACATTTACCTACCTCAGTCTTCAAAGAGTAAGGCACTTACCTACCTCAGCCATCAAAGAACAGGATGCTTACCTATCTCAGTCCATAATGAGCTGGATGCCTATCAAGTTTATCTTTAAAGAGCAAAATGCTTCCTACCTCAGTTCACAAAGAGCTAAAAGCTGATCGAGTTAAAGCCCATATTAGCTAGTGCTTGTCTGGAGGGTTAAACCTAAGAAATCGTAAACCTAGTAGGAAAGTCAAACCTTGCAAAACTCATTGAAATTTTCTTATATGTTAGAATCATTGCCAATGTATTTGACCTATCTCAACATAATACTAACTAGATCTCTATTTCTCTCTAGGCATACGAAACCATTATCCTACCTAAATGAAATGATGTTTATTTGTCTTTGCCTTGTTCCTGATGCTCAACAACAACCAAAGAGGGGCAACTATAGACACATCATTTTGTCCAGGCTAATTTTTGGCATCTCAAGATACAATTGAAAGATAATAAAATTAAAAAAAAAATTAAGGACGACTGGTGAATGGTGTGTTGCCAAGCACTATTAGGTGATATGATGCTAAGTAAAAAGTTCTTTTGGGAAGGTCCGAAATGTCTAAGGGCCATATTAAAGAAAAATGTAAAATAAGGCATTAAAGGTTAATATTCAGGGTGTCATCGAAGTTATTCAGATAGCAGGGGTCATTTCACACTATTTGCGACCAAAGTGAGGTATTCAAAGAGCCTTAGGTATGTGCAGTCATGTGGGTGCATAAGTACTAATAAGAAGCTTTCCTGTTGCTAAAAATTCAAACTTTCACATATAGTATCAATACAAGAGGGTTTAGTATCGATACCTAAGGTAATTAATAGTTAGCATGTTTGTATCAATGCAGCTTTGGCTGTAGCTAAAGTTGTGATTTATGGCAAAATGTAGTGATATACAAGTACTAGTATTGATACAAATCCATGAAGTTTCGATATAGGCCTCTAAGTCTCAAGACTAAAATCAATTTTTTTGCTCATGGTATCCATACATACTTCATTATATCGATACTCATGGGTAAAAGTTACTTTATGTATCGATACAAAATGTTTTGTATTAAGACATCAATGTATTTTTGCCTAGTTAAAGCCATTTTTTAGCCTTTAAAAATTCTATTCAAATATATTGTTGCACCAAAAATCATCATAATTCATACCAGGCCTCAGCCATGGGCTCGTGATTGCACTTTGGAAACAAATTTTTAAAGCCCAAATAGCTAAAACAAGGGACATTTTCATGAAATATATGGTTTGTCAAAGGGCATACTTGATTTTCTCCTGTAGCAAACTACTAAAGCCTTTTTACAACACTACTTTACATGACAGAACCAATGAAATAAGAGTAGCTGAGCATAGTACCTGGAGTTATCTCCTAGTATATAAAGGAAAATCCTACAATGCCCTTACTTTTGGCATAAAAATATTAGCTAAACACACTCCATATAAAAGAGCCAACTTGACTAGGTAAGAAAAAAAAAAGAAAGGGGCAACCTAGAAAGACATTTTTATCTTGTTCTCATCTATCTAAAAAAAATCTCTAGCAACCTCTAGACCTAAAACACTATCAAAAACACTATTTCATTGCCCTCTATTCCTTAACCAAAAACTTCAGTCCCTTAGCTCCTTCAAACCCCTACTAGAAAACCTTCAAAAACTTAACCTTTCATATACTTTCATCTTTAAAGCTCCTATCCATCAACCTTATAACCAAAAACAACTTATTTTTTTCATTATTTTCTTGCTAAACAATAGCAAAGATAGGGAAAAAATTAAGCTTAGAGTTCTTGCTCTGAGTAAAGAGGAAAGTTCAAGGCTTTTTGGTATATTTTCTCTATCATGCTCCATCTTTGTTTTTATCATTTGCATCATTTTAGTGAGCCATGGTGCCATGACCATTCTAGGACTCTCATGCATTATTATGGCCTTGGATGTGGTAGTTTTAGGGCCTTGATGATCGTTTTTATGCCTTAAAACATTGCTTGGAAAACTAAATGTGCCATGTTCTACCTTCATCATCAAAACAGCCCCTGTCCTTACATCTTTGACATATTTTTCACCCACCATCACATACCTAACACATGCTTATATCTTCATCTTAACATGTTTCTGAGCATATTTAAGCAATTTCCTTGCATTTTGATGAGTTTCATTGCATAAAAATTCTATTTTAAAAATTCTAGGATGTTTTTCTTTGCTTAAAGATGATCATATCATCATCCATGACATGATCTTTAATGTCATCTCCATGCATCTTATTTGTCACATCCTTGCATTTTTGCTAACTTTTCTATGTCAAAATGTTATCTCTTGTTTGTTTAATTATGTTGTTTATGTTCTATTATATATGTTTCATTTTGTTCATAATATATGTGTCTAAAATGCATTCTTGTTTGTATAAAAAATCTAATTTCAAAAAAAAAATCTCCAAATTAAGTCATGCCACCTCCAATAGATAGAGATTAGCATGGATTTCATGCTTTCACAAAATTGGCCTTCTAATTGGAGACAAATCAAACATTTAAGGTCTAGATTCATGGTTAAATAAGTCCCTATTTTTCAAACAAAATAACCCTTTTAGTTGATAAAAGAAATATTAAGCTTTAATCTTGAGCTTAACACCTTTATTTGTGGCATGGTCAACAGGTTGTCTCATCATCCCAAACTATTCTAGGATTATGGTATGTACTCGTGATGCTTATGCCACCTTTTTTCCCTAGTCATGGATGTTTGGAGTTTGTGGCCTAAGTTGGACCCTAAAAAACTCAAAAAATTCAAATAATCCCTATTTTTGGCTTTGGCGGCGCCATGTCAAATTTGAAAAATTATTTTCAAACCATAAATGATTCTCTAGAATTTTTTTTGATATTTTTACCTTAAAGGGCATCGAATTATCTTTCCAAAGGTGTCTCATTTGCCCTTCGATCATCTCGAAAGGTGGAGTTATGATTTTTCAAACCTTTACTATCTGAAACCCATATAACCAATGCAGTACATCTTGTTTGGCTTGTTTCGGTCTATCATATGATTTTTCTATACTATTTAAATATTTTCCCAAAAGGTTCACAAAACTCTTTTTCCAAAAAGGTATTGTTTATGATTTAACAATTCCAGATGGGTCTAGAATAATTTTTCAAAATCAATCATGCTCTTTTCATTATACATGCTACCTTATGGAAACAAACCTAACTAGAAAAATTAATTCGCCTAGAAAGTGGTTTTCTAGGAGTTTTTGAAATATTTTTATATTAGTCCTCATCATGTTACCTTTCCAACAATACCTTGCTTATCCCTTGAAGCCTTCAAGTGAACCTGAAATAAA
>JBBYHK010000008.1:3094415-3114772 GCA_038382065.1 Adansonia grandidieri
ATATTAGTCCTCATCATGTTACCTTTCCAACAATACCTTGCTTATCCCTTGAAGCCTTCAAGTGAACCTGAAATAAATTTAGGAAGGGAGATAGCGTGATGCTATCTTTTTTTTTTTTTAGAAACTTATTTCCTAAATTGCCATCATCGAGGCATTCGAACTTCTCGAAATGAATCTGATTTGCTTCCCCCATTACACAAGCCCTTGATCTTAAATCAAGGCTTAATATAAAAATATATTTTATGCAAGTCCTTAATTTCCCATCTACAAGATACATTTAAAAAAAATAAATATAAAATAAATATCCTTTTTTTTCTAAATCTCAGGGATACGCCAACCCCTTCTCCATTAAAAACTGAATTTTCTCTACCTGATTTATTCAAGGTTCTTGACTATTTTAAATCATCAAAAATTTTTATTTTTAGGGATACTCTAACCCCACCACTCTAAGGGAATACTTTAACCCTGTTTTCCACTAAAAATAAAAAACTTGAATTTTCTCTCTTGGATTTATTTGAGATTCCTAATTATTTTCTAAAATCATCATTTTTGGGATACTCCAACCCACCACTTTGAGGGGACACTACAACTCTGTTTTAAAACCTGAATTTTTTTTCTCCCATATTTATTCATGTTTCTAATTATTTTCTGAAATCATCAAAAAATTTCATTCTTGGGGAATACTCCAACCTCGTCTCTCTGAAGGGATACTTTAACCCTATTTTTACCTTAAAATCCAAAAATTCTCTCTTTCGAGTATCCCAAATTATTTCGATTAAAACCTTTTTTCATCCATCAAATTACCATTAAATCCAAATACATCTTTAAATTGTAATTTTGGTTATTCTTCAATAATTGAAGGCAAATACAAGATACACTTTGATCATCCCTCATTTTTACATTTTTTTTTTGTTTGTGATTATTTATCTGTGAAATTATTATATTCCCTGTCATCCTACTAACACATTTCCTTTTTATAGTGATCGTCATGCATTCATATTTAGAACTTGTTTTCAAAAAAACTTATAAGGGAACATTCTGTGTCGACATCTCTCAACTGCCTAATACGGAATATTCAACTTTTCAAAATTTAATCCAAAAAATATTTTTGTTAAAAACCTTATGTTCCTCATGCCTTCTGGCGTATAAGTGATATAATTTTTTTTTCAAAACTCAGATCTATAATCTTCACAAAGATTCATGCATAAATGGGGATTATATCTAAATAATGACCAAATGGAAACAATTAAACCAAAATTGAAGTGAAATATAGTTAGTGGGGACTAATTTTTGTCATAATAGGGGTGTTAATCCTTCCACATGCATAACCAACTCCCAAACCTAACAAACGAATCTTTGGACCTTGTAAACCTTGAAGTCAACATTTTTAGTTTTGTAACTAGGAATATTGTTTTCAATATGTATTTGATCATGCCTAGCCTAAAATGCTCAATGGCGACTCCAAATTTATAGCTACTTCATGGTAACCATCTTAGACTAGTTGGATGAGCGACCATCCAATGGTCTTTCTCCCCTTCATATCACTATGCCCAATGCAAATCTCGATCAAGTGGTAAACCAAAGGCTCAAACACAACACCATATGTATCTTTTAGGCCGTGCGTGCCTATTTCAAATCGTCCAAAGAGAAGAAAAAGGGGTATGTGGCGACAACATGTAATTAATGTAATGTTAAAGAAAATTTGTAACAAAGTGATACAAATAAATATAGTCAAAGGGCCTATTGTCAAAAAAATTACTCTAAATAACATTAAGGCATCATGGTGCCTTAGGGAAAAATGATCAATCTTATTATAGGTAGCACAATATTCATTCATTATTGCCTGGTGTATTTTAAAATGGTAAAATATTATACAAAAAAAGAAAAAAAAAAGGCTAGCATATAAAACTAAGAATTAATGCATGAAAAATTTTGCCCTAAATAGACCTTTTAGGGCATTACGACACCTATTAGGACAAATGAAAAGGCCTAGTCAATGGTGATGATGTGCAAACATCATTGCTTGACCTACATATCGAAATCATATGGTTAAGGTGACATAATGACTTGCAAGGTAAAAAAAAGTAATCACATTATAGGTCACAATGCTCATTCATCATCACTTGACATCTAAATTAAAATAATGATGGCACCTTCTAGGTAAAACAAAATTTTACCATAAAGGATGATGTTTGATTATTTTCACCAAACAAAAAGGAAAAAAGTGTTCCACTGTATTTACCTAATTCGGTGTCTTTTAAAATCAGTTATGGCTTTAACTAGTTGAGGCCCTTACAATTCATTACATGAGTTTGGGTTGGACATCTAAATGGGTTCTTGAATTAATCCCCAAGCTTGCAAAGAATTGATGAGGTATCCTAATTCGGGTTCAATTTAAGTGGGAATATCTTTCATGCCCATAACGAAACTGATATCTTGGTTAGGTATAAGAATTTCCTAATGCAAAAAATGCTAATAAGTCCCTAAGTTTCTTGAAATTGCATTTTAGCCCTTAAAATGGTTTAAAATGCCAAGAAAACTCCTAAAATGCCCAAAATACCCTATATGGGTAATTTAAATGTGAAAAGACCATTTTTACCTTTAAATGCAAGGTTTTCCTAAATGGTTTCGAAACTTTCTAACTTTACAAAATAGTCCCTACATGAAATAAAAACCATAAAACAACACAAATCATATCAAAATTAACATGCAAAGCATGCCAAATATCATTAAAAGTATTTGGCCAAACACTTTTGGTGTTGGAATAATTTTTTCACTTCATCAATAAGCCTCTAAAATTTCTAAAATTACAAAATGGTCTCAAAAAGGTTAGAAATGCATGAAACACATGCAAACATGTTAAAATATATGAAAAACACCCCTAAAGGTCTCATTAAGAATTCAGCCAAGCTTGGATGGCTGTGGAAAATGTTTTGCAATTTTGGCATTTTAGTCCCTCTGTTTCCCATAATTAAAAAATAACTTTAAAAAATCAAAATACTATAAAATCATTAAGATCAGATTCTGCCAAGCTTGGATTACTTTCCTAAGGCCTTCAAAATTCTAAAAAAATTATTTTTAGCCCCTAAAAGTTTCAAATATTATAAAATAATTCAAAATATCAAAAAATCAAATATGAAAAATTATTCAAGAACTCCCATCATTTTCATCTAGCACGAAAAACAATCAAAAACAGTTTTTTTCATCAAATATTTTCATGAATATCAATACAAATACACATTATAATTTCTACCAAGCTTAAATATGCATAAAAATATGAAAATTATGAATATATCAACATAAATTAACATGAAAACATTAAGAAAAGTAACACAAAAATATGTACATGAGAATAACATTATTTTCTATTAATAAACACATATAATATTGACAAAAATCAACATCTTACTAATAAAAATTAAATAAAACAACAAAATCAAGAAACTTTGGTCGTAGCCTTCATGTTTGTCTTTTCAACATGTATTAAAATCCATGAGCTCAAGCATGATTTTGGCTTACTAAAAGGAAGAAAAATAAAAGAAAACAACAAAAACTAAGAATTTTCTTAGTATTTTTACCTTGAAAAGCTTAGAAAACTTAAGAAATTTAAGTCATTCTTGTGATTTTTCTATGGAATTCTAAAAGCTTCCAAAATGAACCACCATTCCCTATTTATAGAGGATGGAATCTGGTCAAAGTGTGTAAGAGTACACCTTAGCTGAATTAGTTCTAAGGATTTCTACCAAATTTCATTTATTATTTTATTTATTTATTTGGTAATTTATTTGGTAGATTTTTCTAGGCTTTCATTAATTGATTTGTCTTCATATAGTAATAATCTTATCTTAGTAAAAAAGCTTAATGTGCTCTAAGTTAGGTTTAATGATAAGTAGGATAATATTATTTCAATTTATAGTTAAACTGCAACTAAATTGGTTAAGGAATAATTAAATTCCAATGAAATTAGTTCATGTAACTAAATCAATAAATTTTACAATTAAAGTAAATAACAAAATTTTGAGAATGGAAAAAAATGAAAAAATAGAGTCATAATTACAAATTTTATAGAAAAATGAATTGGAAGGACTAAATTGTAAGAAATTGAAAGTTATGAATTAATAAATTTTATTTAGGAATTTAAACACATAAAAAGCCCAATTAAATATTTATATGAAATTTTTGGATCCAAAAAAATTAATAAAAATTTTGGAGAGAGAAAAATCAGTGGACTTCAATGTAAAATTAAAATGGGCCTTATTGGAATAATAAAAAATGGGGTTTGCTGGGCTTGTAGAGGATGAAATGGGTTGGTAGAAAACTAAAAATGGGCTTGGCAAGTTTGTCTAGCTTGTTAAGAAATAAATAGGCTTATTGTGCACATTAGTAAAAATTGTATGTGTGAGGAAACGACAATCAAGAATTTTGAACTCGTAAAATTTTATGAGAAAAATCATTTTAGAAGAAAATTGATATTTGAAAGAAAAATGGAAAAAAATAAATTAGAGTTTTAAAAACTATTTAAAATGAGTTTAATGAATATATTTAAAGAATTTTAAAAATTCTAAACTTATAAAATTTTAAAAAATTTATAGAGTTGAAAACTTTGTATTTTAGAAACGAGAAAATTTCAAAAATACGTTCAAATACTCATAAAGATAAATTGAATTCAACATATTATTCAAAATATTAATTTGTAAAATAATAAAGATGACAACCTAAAATATAAAATAAATTTTACTGGAAAAAATTCCAAAAACATGACACTTGCAATACTGTAAGAAATTTAATTTTAATAAATAAATCTAACAACTTGACAACTTGTGATATAAAATTCAAATTTTTTTCTTGAATATTTATGATTTTTCTGGATGAGTTTCGACATAAAAACTGTGAAGGTATTAGTAAAAGTATACCATGGTCGACTTGCCAATCTTTACGAAAAAAATCTTGAAAAATTCCTAAAAACAAGAAATTTGATCATGATATCGTATGCAAAATGGAATTTTAAAATTTCCAAAGAATAATTTTGAAAATTATTTTTTTACCTTGATATTCATTTTTTATATGAGATTTTTTCTCTATGACCCCTGAAATGGTGATTTTTCTATCACATGTATATGTGACCATTAAGCATGACTAAAAAGGTCTTGAAAATGCCTATTTTGCGTGGAGGAGGTTGACCTCAATCTCAGATGTTTAGGACTACGAAAAAAGGGGCACAGACAAAATTAGGTATCTACAATCACTAATGAGATTAGGGGATACCAAGATCAAATCTACCCGAGGCATCCCATGTCTAACTGTTACAAGATTTTTGACTTTAGGTGATTCAAAAAAAGTATAGCTCAAAAAGGTGAAACCTTAATGTTAGGCTATTCAAAGTGGTATGAAAGAAATAGGCTCAAATGGTTTTTTAACAACAAAAGGTTGTCTTATTTACCATCCTGCCTCGAGATGCAAACCAATTTTCAAAAACAATGACCAAAAGGTTCATGTTTCAAATGCTCAAAAGAAAGGAAAATTTTAATACAATCTTAGCCCACGTTACCATAGTTTTAGGACCTTTACTAGAATATGTCATCCACTTAATTTCGAAAGGAATCCATGACTTATAAAAATCTATTCTATTGCTTCTAACCTAGGTTAAGGCTTTTACCTTATTTGTCATTTAAGAGCAATCATAACTGGTGAAATTCAAAATTAACTCACTAAAGTTATGAGTCTTTTAGGCAATCATAGTGTTCATGAAAAAGTCTAGAAAATCAATGTTGGGGTATAGGTTCATTCCTAACAATAAACACCAATATTCTCAAAACTTTCAATTATTATGCTTTTTTTAAAAAAATTCCTTGCTTTAGAAAATGTTTTATCATTTTCACCAAGTTCTCTAAATCATACCCACCCCAATTTATGCTATCAAACATTTCAAAGAATGAATACATTATAGAAAATATGTCAATCTAGAGACAAGGTTTTCTATCATAAAATAATTCAAGAGTAGGATCTCTGTGGTTTCCCCTAATGCACAACTAACTACTCATAAACCTTTAAGCATATTTTTACATTATGGCACTACAGCTGTGAGATGTACATACACTATAGGAGTGAATCGATAAAGGGTACAGCCTGAGAAACTTCACCTTAAGGTGCCATATTATCTCCCTATGCATCATTCATAGACTTAAAAGATTTTCCTTTAGGATGAGCATCTTTGATATGAGAGTTCAAAGTTTCTGCTTGCTTTTTACCCGTAGTGACCGTAGTTATTAACACTATGATTTTAATCAACTATACTTTAAGTTCTACTTGACCCTTCATCATCTTAAACTTCTTCCATTTCTCCATCCTCATTGTAGAATCATTCTTTATATTTCTAAAATGAGAAATTGGTATTGTATCTCTTTTGAATAAGTACCTTCACACCTTTCCCTGTGGTTGCAATTTTCCCCTAAAGAATGACACAAAATTTAAAATCCCATATCATTACTATTATGCATGCATTGACATGATTGCAAATGCACATATATATACAAAAAAATGTGTTAGTATGAATGTAATGACATTAATATTATGCAAATATGTGAAAGGCATTAGCTAAGGCAATAGCTTCAATATAAGATCACCATTAAAGTGCAAGTCAACCACTAATTTTTTGTATAGTCCATTGGCCAATCTTTCCTAAGAAACTTGATAATAGGAGAGAACAACCCTGTACTTATCCAAATATTGACTTTTGCACCTTTCTAAAAATGACTATGGATTCATATCTTCAGCAATGGTATACACCCGAGAAATCGACCATTGGCTTTTCTCTTGCAAAAGTTTAAGGAACATATCATCTCAGCAAGAATTACCATAGACAAGCTGATGCTATACCATAAGCGATTAAAGAAATCAATCAATGCTATGTTAATATGCCCCAAAGTCATACAAAATACCATCAATCTGTAAATAGCTAATGCAAAGATATCCATTTTCTATTTGAGTTTAGGCAATGATCCATTTAAACCCTATGCCATGATATATAATCATTTAAACCCTTCTAGACTATATATGTCACCAATCCAGGCCTTAGATGCTTCGGTGATACTAGCCAACTATCTCTTTAGTGTTGATGAATTAGACTTCTTAATATACATTCAATTAAGAATAGTGCATTCAAAATGGAATAAAGTGGTGTACTCCTTCATCGTCGTGACCATATCCTCTTTACTGAAAGTGAAGTATCGATATTTCAAATTCAAAAATAGAGCCACAACTCAGAGCAACCTTTATTTTGTTTAACCTAAACCAATAATACGATATCTTCATACTTCTTGGTGAATAGATTGTTCTCGGTACTATCCCACTGATCCTATATAGCCTGCAAATCTGACAAGTCATTCTGCCATAGCTCAATATTAACTTGGATCAAAAATAATAATACATACTTGACTTTCAAAGCATTTCTACATTGCTTTTGAGTCTCTTCTGATCAAATTCTTCACTATAGAGTACTTTTCCTTTATTGAAACCATACACTCCCCCATATCGGATAACCCATAAGATGGATTTTTTACACCAGTAACTTTCAGATGCATTAATGATAATGCTAAAATGCATGCAAAGAAAAGGCAAAATAAAGTCATAGATTAGTTATATACAATACAACTCAAATATTCTAAATGCTGTAGAAAAGTTCATTCCTTGGCTTCATAGCCTTTTGGAATCAAAAGGACACATTTATTTCGATACTAGGGTACACACCCTATAACTAAACTTTAAAGGACTAGCCTTATCGATAGACAGTTCTAATTTAGGGCATCAATTCCTTTGAGACACTTTTCTCAAAATTAAGCTACCATGATGTTTCTAGTTTCACATTAGCCATCAATCTGACAGCGTAATGGTATATTCAAACATTCTAGACACCATAAAATTGATGATGTAAAAACCCCAATGTGTCTATTCACCTTAGCTAGGTTTTATTTTTGGAATACATTTTAGCCATCAACTTGTCAGTCAAATAACGAGTTATAATCCAATGTAAATATAACTCATATTGACGGATGATAAATATCCCAAATGATAAAGTTTATTCAACACCACTTGAGATCTAAACTAAAAAAAAATAAAGAAAGAAAAGGTTAAAAGCATTTCCTGATTATACCTAAATTTCATGTTTTTTTAGACTTTCAAGTATGTTTAGCTAAGTTTGGCTCTTATGGCTCATTATATGCATATTTAATATGACCTCTAATGCGTGTAGTCCTTAAATCATTCCCCTTGTCTGGTAAAGATAGCCAATGCACCTTGATCCTGAGCCCATCACATGCTTGACACAATAGGTTTAATCCAGATGAGGACACTATTAATGTAAGCCTTATAAGCCAATTGTTTTGGCTTGTAAGGCATTATATTTATTGATTTCATGTAATCAAACATTATATTTATTTAATGTTATAAAGCTATTTATTTGTCCATAAGATTTAATTTTATAATTGTTATAAATATCTTATATAGATAAAGCCCATGAAATGCATTGGACTTGCAAGAAAATTGGAAAGATTTATAATTATGAGTTCCCCATGCATCAAAGCTACAGTTTTAAAAATGTTCTTGGTCATCGTATTGTTAAGACAAGGCATTGACAATGCATAAAGACTGGCATGTGTAAGCTTTCATGCATAAGATGCATGCAACTAATCTTAGAAGTTAAAGTATAGAGATACTTAAGGACATCATATGGGTGCTTGTTGTGGTAACAAGTTCACTGAACATGACCCGTTAGAGAGTTCCATTTGGTATTTCACTCAACTGTCTATGAAAATACTTTCATATATCAGTAGTGTATGTGATCCTTAGACTTTGACACTAGGTCATCTCATATGAGGAGTGTCATGCTTTGATTCCATCACAAATAGGTCCACAATAAATGGATGATTATGGTAGGGTGGTATTAGGTATGGCATTAATCATATGATAGACGAATGAATGGTCCAGAGAGAATTCATCACTCGAAGTTATATGAAAGGGCATATCTCATATGTACTTGGCTCATGTTAACTCAAAGTCCTTTGCTAAGGCAATTCCATGCTCTTGCTAATTCTAGAATATATGATGAAAAGAATTTATTACACTGAGATACTGAACACTGAAAAGCTTGTCAAAACCATATTGACACTCCCTACATGCTAGGTGGCCATAATGCATTGCTAAATGCCAATCATGGAATGTAGATATAAAGCGTTCTTGATTAGGCTCTTTTATATTTATTTCCAATGTGATGGGGGCTTAATGTGTCACACACATAAGGGTGATTAGTAGAAAATAAATTGAGACTAGGATAATATACCTAATACAAGTAATGGTTACTTAGACCCAATTTGAATGGATTCACTTGAGCTAGAAGCAAAATTATAATTTCTCAAAAATTAAATTTTTAAACCCTAGATATATTGCCTTAAGATTGCCATCCTATATAGATGATTTTGCACTTGAAAAATTAGCCAAAAAAGCTTATGAAACCTGGTTGGTGTTTTCTCCCTAAAACCCTAAGGAAATTATGCAATCTTTGGTTTCATGGAAAAAATTGTTTTCTTCTTGCCTCTTTGATTGTTGAATCAAGATCTTTTAAGGGAAGATTTATTGAAATCTAAGTTGTTAGCATGGTTCTCGGAAACAAAGTCTATCTTTGCTAAAGGTTTTTTGGGTTATCTATGTGGATAACCATTAGAGGCTAGACACTTGGACAACTTTAGTTTACAACAATTGGGCTCAGTGTTTTTGATAATTATGTCATGAAATTGCCAAAATACTTCTCAAGATTGAGGTAGTCTAAATCTTGAATAGATCTTTAGGTTTCTTGATCTTAAAGATTAGTCAAGATCATGCAAGACGATCCTATTTAGGAAGTCTCAAATTTTTTTATTGCTATTTTTTTGCTACCATGTTTATATGCTATTTATAAAATTTTTCTAATCTAATTATTTGCTGCATTGAGACTTTCTTCATACACTGCTCATGTTTATATGGACAAATCACGAAAACAAGAATAATGCATCCCAAGGGCTTTGGCCAACCATTTGGATTATTAATCAGGCAATTGGTTAATATCCTAAAATAAGTCCTATATCTCCCCCTACGTGGTACTCAGTAGAGAGTTTAATGCATATGCTCACACAGTGTGTGTCAGAAAAGCTCCAAACTTAGATTTCACCTCATCACCCAAGATATATATCAATCATTTTGCTTATTTTGTATGGAAACGCAATGTCAGATTTTTATTAAAGTGCTGCAACAAGGTTAGTGCACATAACAATATCATATCAATCCATCAAACAATCATAATAATAAATATTAAGGGGATTATAATTGAACACCAATTAAAACCAAGAAAAATAAAAACTCAGATAACATGCAACTAGTCTGAGGCTTAACTTTCTAATGTCCCTAGTAGAGTTACCAAAAGCTATTGTAATATATAAAGATACAAACCTCAAGATATTAGAGCAGACAACACTTCGAATTATTATAGGGCCTCAGCTAGTTAGATGAATCATTCATCTGGACCTCTTATATTGAAATACAAGAGTGACTGGATTAAGGAGTCACCACCAATCTGTTTTGGCTAAGTATGATTGGTCACCAATTAAAACAATTCACTAAAGAGTTACAAAACTCTAAAGGAATGATTTTACGATCTATGTGTACTAGAGATCTATAAAGTTGGGCTTAAAAGCTGGTTACACCACAAGTAAGGACTCGATCCCTCTCATAATGCCTAATAATTGGCACCAACTAATCATGCGTATCCAAATTTATTTTTTTTAGTTTCAATCATATGTGTTTAATCCTAATCTCCCTTGTATTTTATCAAAATCAAACAAATATAACTAAAAAAATGCATCATAAAGCTTTTATCGAGACTAGTTAGATTTATAACTGATTCAGTGCTAAAATCAATTATAAAGAAAAAATTCAATAAAACAACTTGAATCCAAAAATACTCACTTATTGACTCCATTTTCAATATTTTTCATCAAACTTTACTCCATTTTTAAAAAATCTCAAACTATTACATTTAGGCTAAATTGAGAAAATCACAACCTTGAAAATGGTGTTAAAAAACTTTATTAAATTCAACTTGGAAGCTTTAATGTGAGATGCTAAGGACCTTATATTTGAAACTTTTAGACTTATTCATACATTAACATGATTCCTAAAATCAATTTTGAGGCATCTGAATGCCTTGAAATAGTAGACGCCAAACTTTAAGAAAACTAAAATAGGGATAGATTTGAATCTTCAAGCTCTTTGAATTTCTTTCGGATTATTCCTATCACATAAAATCACCAAATGATATTCAATAATTACTGACTCACTATACTTCAATCGAACAATATTAAAAAATGCTAGAAAATCATTGTGGCTATCATATAAATTTTTTTATTTGTACACTATTGCATCGCATATCATATCCAACTACCTGTTTTTCGAATTTCATCATAATTCATCCGAAATACGCACCAGATGAGCCATACATGCTTGGAAAGCTTATGCACTCTAATTTTATCTTAAAAAATGACAAAATACACAAAAATGATTATCCCTATAAAAAATAGTACATATACTATTTAGCGCTGCAATAGAGTTATGCTAACAGCTCATGTTTCAAGATTTTACTATATTCATCTTATCATGAAATTGAACATTTCAATAGCCTATTTTGCAGCCCAATCATAGAACATTATAGGAAAATACTAGCAAAATTTATTAAGGGCTATAACCTAATCAAAATATATCTTTTCTATAAAACTACCTTGCTAGACTATAACAGCAGCTCTGATGTAACTTGTGATCATGAAACCTTTTGTCAAATTTTTGGAACATGTTTTCAGAGGTTTGAACATCCAAAAAGACCAAATAGACTTTAAAAAGTTCTAAATAAGGAAACAACAAAGATTTCTCAGCGCCAAGACCTAGAACTATGTTTTTCAACATTGGCGATATGCTTTGGAGTCATGTGAATGTCTCCACTTTCATCGCTTTTATTCATTATCATTTATTCTAGTGAGAGGTACACCAATGCCACTCACTTGTGTAGTATAACCAACAAATAAAATGACTCCATACAACACAATTTGACTCAACTACACTTACCAAACAACTTACATAAAGACCCACCAAGTTTAAACTCAACAAAACATATTTTTACGCTTAGAAAATATTTTTAATTGCTTTCAATTAGCTTTAAATCAAGCTATTTTATTTAATATCTCCAAGTTTCTCATTAAAGAGCTTGTTCAAACCTTGATCCATAAGAGAAACAAGCTTTACCCTTGGGGATCTTTTGAGAAAACAGTGTTTTTACACATTCTAAACACTTTAATATGCATTTTATCAAAGATGTAGAATACTAACCTATAGTTCTAGCAACTAATCATCCATAAGCCCTTTTCTAAACACAAAATTCACTAGGGTTGAATCTACCTAAAGACAATCATACTTATCTATTCATTAATTCTCTTTAAATTCTTATCATTCAACAATCAAGCACAAGAGAAAAAGCTTAGATTCAATTCAATCAGCATGATTAACAATTAAACCATGCTTTTGATCATTTTAGCCCAATAATTGAAGTTATGAACTTTCAATTTCATCAAAATAAATCTAAGTTTCAGCTTACCTAAGCTCAAGCTAACTTGGTTCATCAAAATTTCATTGAGACATCATAACCTAAACTAAACTAAACCTAGGATCTAAAAAGTTTAAAGTAGCCAAACCTAAACTTAATTTTTTCTCTTGTTTAAATGCTAGGTTATAGTCTAATCGTGATTTCAATTATATTTCTTCCATTGATGATCAAATCATGTTTCAATTTCATCAAATCTAATCTAAACCTAGCTTGAATCAAAATCAAAGTAATAATATACAATGAACAAGAGTGGCCGAAATAAAAAAAGCATGAATAAGCTTAGCCAAAACACATATAAAATTGGAAAGCAAGAATCAATCTTAAACATGCTAATTAACTTGAAATTGAAGAGAAAAGTTATTAATTATACCTACTCCAAGCTTGATTCCCTTCTAAAGATGATGAGAGCTTGAGAGAAAAATGAATATTCTAGATTTTCTAAAACCTTATAAATGTTTTAAAAGTTGTGAGATATGGCCTATCACCCCTATTTATAGGCCTTGAAGTTGGTGACCTAATTTTTAATCACTTAAGGGTGATCTTAACTAACTTAAGGGAAATTACATAGTGCCATTAATTAATGGATGATTAAAATTTGGCACATTATGCACATGTTGAATTCAGCCAAGGCTAAATTCCTGCACTAGTATGTATAAGTTCTATGCCATTCAGTTGATCATGATATGCACATATAAAAATGCAATTGAATGTTCCATCTTATAGCAAAAATATGCCTAATGACTTTCTACAAAAAATATAAAATTTCCTATCCTGGACCTCTAAGATTAAGTCTTAGGGAACTTTCGGCATTCTAAATTCCTAAGGTCATGAAACCCTAAGGTCCTTTCATGACCTTAGGAATTTACGCTTTCTTCACCTAAAGTCTATGGTTAAGTTCATTTCAATGTAATTAATTTTGAAATACGAATTATAAAACTCTTATAATTTCAAAATCTAACTCCAAGCTAAAAAGTTGACTTTGCTATAGTTAACTTTTGTTACTATATTGACTTTTGATTATGACTTTTAAAACAAGTCTTTTTTTCACTTAAATGTCATCAGTAATCACTCTAATCACTTCAAAAAGCTCCCACCAGATTCGGGTCCAAACATTCTTAGACTTTTAAAATAACTTTTTACATTCTTAAACCTTAGAACTCGAGTCCAATTTTCCAAATTTGGCAATTACACCCTAAATTGGATAACTCAAGCTCAGATGCTTTACAATTTTAAATTAACCTCATGAAACCAATCAAGACCTTAATTGGACCTTTTTATCATCTTTAACTCATTCGATAGGATCTAGATTTAGAAAATTTCATCTAATCCTTTAAAATTGGAAAAAAGTCAATTAAGGGTCCGAACAACTAGGATGTCTACATTAAAAGGTTTTGAAAGAATCATGCTTCATTCTACCAACATTTAGGTGGTCATGATAGGTTGCTAGATCTTGCTCCTGATCTATAAACATAATTAATAAAATCTTTATCGCCAACATGTTGGGAACCTAATGGGCTACACATAATGAGGTAAAATTATTGAATTAAATCTGGTGTTTAATTAAGTTGGACTTAATTAAATAAAAGAAAATTAAGGAGGACTTAATTGAATAAGTGCGATTAAGAATAATTTAAGACATATTAGATTTGTAAAATCTAATTAGAGATTTCAAAATAAGGCAACCATGATAAGAAAGTTTTATCAAGAAAATGTCTAAGTGTAGACATGGATTTAAGGAAAAATATTAAATAAGCCAAATATTTGTATTTGGAAATTAAATAAATTATTTGATACTTATTTAATTAATTATTTAATATTATCAGCATTAAGTAAAATTGTTTTATTGACCATGTGCGCATTACATAATCGTTTGGATGGATGCACCCGACTTAAAAGAATATCTCTAGATTAGGAATTTTAATTAAAGCATGATGAAATCTTATGATTAGAGAGGGGAAGGCCATCAGACGAATTGCTCAACATAGTAAAAGCATCAAGCATGAATGATCATTCAAAATAGCTACATAAATCATATTTACTAAATCAAGACATGCTAGAAATACATCTAAATGCATGGTCATACTCATAGCATGTTAGGATAAACATTCTAGCATAAACTAAATAGAGAAAAATGATAGTAACGTGGCTAAAATGTAAGAACAAAGGCTATTTTTATGTTGAAATGAAATATGGCATTTTTTATCATCCAAGCATCATAAAGGCATCAAGAAGATCATCTAAGTCCTAGAAATACCACAACCATGGCCATAATAATGCATGAGAGTTCTAATAAGGTTATGGTCATTAGGATATGGCTTACTAAATGATGGAAATGATAAAAAATAGAAAATTAAATGGAAAAAAGAATGAAAGTTATATCAAGAAGCTTTAACTTCTAGCTTTACCTTTGAGCAGCAAACCAAGTAACTTTGAGCTCACTTTCTTCCTTCTCTTAGCTATGGAAAAACAACAAAAGAATGGAAAGAAAGAGCTTTTGGTTATCTAAGGAGGGAAGTTTGGAGGGTATAAATAAAAGAAATGGAAGTTTTAAAGAGGTTTTAGGAGGAATGAAAGAAGAGCTATAGAAATAGAACTTTGGCTAAGCAAAAAGGTTTTAGAGGCGATGTAATAGTAGTGAATATCCCTAAGGTTGATTATAAAAATCACATTATATAGGACTCTATTTCAGCTATCAAAATGGCTTGGCAAAAAGGGCATTTGGGGCGTTTATCACGTACCATGTGATGAGTCATGGCATTAAGAGGTGAGCTGACATATTTAATTGGTTAATCTTAATTCTTGCAAGCAAAGAAACTCATGCATGAGCTGATCAAATGAGTAATCTTACCTCTACCTTTCATTGAATTAGATTTTAACATGAAGTGTCCTTTTGCCAACCTCAATAGATCTCTCTAAAATATGTTAATCCAATGCTTAAGGCCTAAAAATAAATTCCATGTGATATAGATAGGGCTATGTTTGATATTTGATGATTTTTGGAGCCAAATCATGGCCAATATCAAGTTTTAATCCAATGGAATAAGGTCTGAATAATTTCTCAAACTAGGCTAAAAAAGGCAAGATGTAACAATACAATATGTTTCATATCAATACATATAGGTAAAAACCTAGAATTTATTGATACTATGAATTTTGTATTGATACATAGCATGATGTATTGATACACTCACTTGTATATTGATACATTTTGGCCAAAAATCACTACTTTGGCTATGACATAAAACTTATCAATATAATTGGCCCATGTATCAATATATTGACTTATGTATCGATACCTTGCTTTTTGTATCGATAAAAATGATGGGATTTTGGATTTTGATGATGCGGAGGTCCTATATTGATACATGTATGTAATAATGCGAGTTTTTTATACCTTTGACTCTTCTAACATTAATTTCAACTCAGAATAATGGGGAACTGATTCGTCCTTTTTTGGGTGACTCCAATGGTAGCTCGAATGATGAACCTGATGCTTTGGATGTTGGCCTGAACAAAATGGGGTGTCTATATGTTTTACTTATAAGAAAAATGAATCAGTCTATGTAGTGAAATTTTAAAATTTTTTAAACCATATCATACTAGATCGTGTTGTCATATGCGAGGAAACCTCCATAATCAATTATATGTGTTTAGATCTACAGATGCTATCCAAGAATCTCTAGATTTGTATGGAAGCTTCAATCAAATAGCCATCTGCATTATTCTCCAATTCCCGAATGGTAAAATGTGCAGGCACTTGTTGTTTCAATCAACTCCGATTTGTATGCTTAATTCTTCTTAATGACCACCTTGTGCCAACATGTTTAGAATCATGAGATGCTGTGATTAGAAACCCCTTAGTACAGTACCAAAGTCTAACATAAAACCCTATGCACATGCCTCTCATTTATATCAAGTAACAAGATAGCCTTAATTTTAACTTTTAATTAAACTAATTATTTGACCTACTCCTTAAAGCCCTTGATACTGCCAACCCTAGTTCAATATTAGCTCTCAAATTTGGCCTAGCCCTAATGTATCTGTACATTATTTTGGCCCAATTTATTTTACAGAGTTTAACACATTTAATCTGAATACTAATTAATTTTGTTAAACTGTTAATTTTATTTAACCAAATAATTTTCCATAATTCTAATTCTAATTCAAAATAAAATTATGGCAATTTTATTTGAATAGAATAATTATGTACTGATTATCAAAATAAAAGTAACTATAGTAAAATAATTAATTTTAATCATAAATTAAAATAAATAAATAAAATATTTTTTCTTAATTTATTTAGAATATTAATCATATTTAATTTATAAATAAATATTTAAACAAGACTTTTTAGATATCAAAGTAATTATATAAACAATTAATTTTCCCATATCTATTTAATTTAAATTAATTCATATATTTATTTTGATAAATATAATTAATTTCAATTACTAACTCTTGTCTAAATAAATATTTAATCAAATTAAATATATATTTTTAATAAATAATACCAAAAAACTATCTTTCATTTATTTATAGAAAAAACACCTACATCCCTAAAAAAGAGTTTATTTGGTGCTCCACTTTACCATATTAAGAATCTTCTAACTATGGTATCAATAACCATCCATTAAAGAATTATGTTAAGCTAGTGGAAGGAATAATTGGACATATATAATTAGGCTTCAATAATCTATTTATTAATTATTCTACACCATATAAATAATCACATAGTTATTAATCTCAGAGTCACACCACTATGGACCTGAGATTGCACTCCTAGTTATATACCTTATTACGAAAGCATTATAAATAGCTTTTTAGTCCAATGACCTTGTCATATGCGTAATACCCTTATATGATATCTACGATCAACTTAAAGTTAAAGTCCATTTTACCTACTCAATCACCTTATTTTAAAGTTCCATTATACTCTCTATGTGAAAATGATTGTTCACCATATGTGAACAATTTAACATTTGACATGCAAATGACTAAAGCTTTGTCTATTTTCACTATCCTGTATAATGTCTTTTAAAAAGATAACCTTAGCTCTTTATAAGAGCTATGATTCCATATCTATAAGTAAAGCTCTCATCGAGTACAAGCCATATACCTAATGAACCAGTCTAGTAGCTTACTACTTCGAGATGCTTTAGCCTTTAAGATGTTAAAGTATACTAGCTACACATATGGAGTCAATTACTTAGTCAAGATTAAGGTAATTACACAACGTCAAAAGTGAATTAATCCATGTAAACTAACTTATTAGTAGATTAATTACACTTTGGTGCAGTCCAATTTATCACCACCTCTAGCAAACATCTATGTCTCCACTCAGAAGTTAGCCCACTTCAGATGACCAAGACAAGCCATCTCCCCAATTGGATTTGGATGACATAATAGTCTTAACATGAGAGAATTGCTCACATTAAACCCTTAGACTATAGACCATTAATTTAGATTACTTGCCTTAGAATGTTATCGTATCGCATATAAAGTCTGTTATATGTAACATTTTAACGATATAAACATAAGTAGTTAATGAGCCATATTTGCTTACATTTTCTTTAACATGTAAATTAAATGAGGATGGAATAGCAATGCTATAATAAAATCTCATATAATAAATATGAATAATTAGTTCAAACTAATGATAGACATCAAAATGTGTTTCGTTCTTAAGGCATTCCTAACATTACTTGGGTTACAAATTTAATTGTGGATTAAATTTTTCTACCATGTGAATTAGGGGTTTGGGCTAAAAGCCCTAAATTAGCAATACAAAGGAGTTTGGTTGTGAACTATTCCAAGTTAGGCTTGTTGATGGGCTAAGCAGATGGTCAAGCTATCATTTAGGTGTTATTAGGCTGCATGTTACTACAAAGTGATGCAACTTATAGGTTTGTTTTTAATGGGCCAATTCATTTATTAAACACCTAAACCTAGTCCAAGAGGCTTATATACAACCTTAAGTATTTTTAGAGTTAGTTAGCTATCAGAAAACCTTAGGCAAAAATCCCTAGATCTCCTTGAAGCCAATTGCATCAACTCCTACTTCCATAAGCCAAGTATTGCACCTGTTCATCTTTGTTAATGCCTAGTTTTGTCTGAGCCCCTTCTTTGATTGTAAAAAAAATTGAGATAAAGAACTTAGCAATCACCCTATGGTGGTAGGTTTCCTTCAGGTGGACTAAACATTTTCAAAATAGTCCTAGTCCTACTTAATTGATCGTACATGCACGTGATAGAAAATTTGTCATTTGAAAAATCATAAAGAATAAATCTCGGATAAAAAAAATGAGTATCAAGGTAAAAAAAATAGCTTTTAACTTTATTTTTTTGAAATTTTGAAATTTACTTTTGTGGAGGTTATCATGGCCAAATTTTTTATTTTTAGGAATTTTTTAAGAATTTTTTGTAAATTTTATAAAGTTTATTATTCTATATTTTTACCGATACCTTTGTGACATTTATGCATGTGCACCCAAAAAAATAAAAAATATTTAGGAAAAATTTTATATTAGTATTTTATACCACAAGGTGTCAAATTATAAATTTTATTTATTAAATTTGAATTTTTCATAGTATCATGAGCATTATGCTCATAAAACTTTTCTAGGTAAAATTTGCTCTGAATTTCAAGCTTTCATCTTTATTATTTTTATAAAGAAATATTTAGATTAATGTGTTGGATAAATTCATTTGTATAAAATTCGAACATATTTTTGAAATTTTTTGTTTTCAATATATAGAGTTTTTTACTCTGTAAATTTCTTTGGTGGGATTTTTCTAAGTTTATAATTTTTAAAATTCCTTAAATACCTTCCTTAAATTCATATTAAATTAGTTTTTGAAAATTTAGTTTATTTTATGAATTTCACATTTTTTTCAAATATATTTCCTTCTAAAATTTTTTGCCGGCAAATTTTTATAAGTTTGAAATTTTTAATTGTCTTTTCCTTGCACATAAAATTTTTAAAAAACTCCTTTTTTTGAATTTTTGTAAGGAAATTTCATTAATTTGATTTTTAATGGGCCAAAATTTACTTTTTCCACTTTACAAGCCTTAAAACCCATTGATTTGGGCCTAATAAGCCCATTAACTTTTTGATAAGCCCATTGAGCCCATTTTTGCTTTCTAATAAGCCCAAGAATCCTATTTTGATTAAATTTTTAGTTAAATTTATTGTGTGAAATTTTATTCTTTGAATATATAATTTTTAATTTATTACAATTTAGTCCCTATAATTTTTTTTGTTCAAGTTATTTTTTTCTCTTCCATATTTCTAAATGATGATGCCATGCATGACACCATCATGCAAAATGACAAAAATAATTAATTAAAATCTTGTCCAAAATGAAAAAAAATTAAAAAAGATAAATAAATAAACAAATAAATAAATAAATAAACAAAATAAAATAAAAAAGAACTTATAGAAGCATTTGGCCAAGGAGTTTCATACCACTTTTAACCGATTCGGAGAGAAATTTTTCATGAGCATCTTTAACCTTTCTGTACCAAAAAACAATAAAAACACTTAATTGTCTTAAGTTTTCAGGCTTTTATGGTCAAAATACCTAGAGTTTTATTTAGTTTTTGTTATGTCATTTGCTTTCTTCCTTTTAATAAGCTAAAATCGTGATTGTGCTTAATTCGTGTTGAAATGCCAAGTATGAT
>JBBYHK010000008.1:3114872-3139329 GCA_038382065.1 Adansonia grandidieri
TTTGTTGTCTTATTTAAGTTTTATTAGCAATAAATTGATTTTTATTATGATAATTTTTTGTTTGTTGATAGAAATAATATTATTTTCATGTATATATTTTTGTACTTTTTTTAATATTTTCTTGTTGATTTGTTTATTATTTATTATGTTTTCATGGTAATAATAATGGCATGTATGTATATGGATATTCATGAAAATATGTGATGAAAAAAAACTATTTTTAATTGTTTTTCATGCTGATCGAAAATGATTGAAGTTCTTGAATAATTTTTCATGCTTGATTTTATGATATTTTAGACTATTTTGTAATATTTGAAAATTATAAGGGCTTAAAAATAATTGTCCAAAATGTTTAAAGGCCTTGAAATGTTGATTCCAAGCTTGGCTAAATCTAATGTCGATGATTTTATGATGTTTTGATTTTTAAGTTTATTTTGTAATTATGCAAAACATAGGGACTAAATTGCAAAAATTGTAAACATTTTTCCATGGCCATCCAAGCATGGCTGAATCTTTGTTGAGATGTTTAAGAGTGTTTTTAAAGTATTTTTTATATGTTTAGTGTGTTTTAATCGTTAGGGGCCTTTTTTGTAATTTTGTAGAGTTTAAGGACTTGTTTGCTTGGCTGAATACTTTATATGATTTTTTATGTGTTTTTCATGTTGATTTTGATGTGTTTTATGTTGTTTTGTCATGTTTATATCGCATAGGCACTAAATTATAAAAGTGAAAAGGTTTTTATTTTAAGGCCTATCATGTTTGGCCAAATCACTTGTGGACTTTTATGGCTGTTTTTCAAGTGTATTTAACATGTTTAAATATGTTTTATATATTTTTAACTATTTTAAGGTTTTTTGTATTTTTAGAACGTTTAAGGACTAATTTGTAAAACTTTAAAAAATTGCTCCAAGGCCATAATTGGTTGGCTGAATGCTTCTTATGATTTTTGACATGATTTCCATGATTTTTTATGATGTATTTTATGTTTAATTATGAGTTTATTTTATGTAGGGACTAAATTGCAAAGTTTACAAAGTTTAGAGATGATTTTGTAAAACCTTGCATTTCAAGGTTTCTATGAAATTTTTTATATTTGAAATATATTTCCAGCATTCCTTTGGTGCCCCAAAAAGGTGTAGAAAATATTAAAACTTTTTGTATTCCTCTAGTTTTCGATGGGATACGAAATGCAATTTTGAAAAGTTTAAGGACCTATTAGCAATTTCTGCATTTTAGGTCATTTTTAATGTCCAAGTTACCTATTTAAGTAAAATTATCATTTCATACCACTATCGAGTCCTTTAGGTTACTAAAATACTTATACATCGAAGATACACTTTAAGGGTTTTAGTAATTTTCCTTAGAATTCGATTCCTATGTGATTGTTGGATACTTATTTGTCGAAGATGTTTAGTAGGAATAGGTTCGTTTTTTATATGTCATTAAGTCTCTTAGGGTTACTAGGATACTTATACATCAAAGGTATACCTTAAGTGTATTTTAGTAATATTTCCTAGAACTGAGTCCTATGTGATCATCGAGATACTTATATGTCGAAGGTGTACAGTAGGAAGAGGTTCGTTCATTTATGATGTCATCGAGATAATTTCATGTCGAAGGATACCCTAAGGGTATATTCGTAATTTTGCTTAGGATCGAGTTCTTTAGAAATACTAAGATGCTTTCATGTCGAAAGTACTCTAAAAGGATATTTTAGTTTTATTGACCATATGTTAGTCCTTGGAGTCTAGTTTTGTACATATAGTCGAAATTGAGTCTTAGAACAAATCTTACTATTTATTATAAGATTGAAAATTTTAAATTAAGGCAATGTCTTTGATGTTAAAAAAGTACATGGAATTTCTTCCAGTATATATGAGAGAAGTTCTATGGATTACTTTAATAATGAGATATTCTTTTTAAAAATGAAAATTGAGATTTTTTTTATTTTCTTAAAATAAAACCTTTTGTATTACTTTGACTTTCAAGTAGGGTACAAAAGATATTTTGATTTTTAAAACCTTTCATTTTCCTCCAACTCTCTAGCCGGTATAAAAGAGAATGATAAAAACCTTCGTATTCTTCTGGTTCTCCAAAAGGGTCCAAAAGATGTTTTGATTTTCAAAAACATTAAAAACCCAATTTTCTCACATGAAATAATATATTTATTTTATGAAATTTTTAAATATGAGAATTATAATTAAATATCGAATATTGAAACTGAATAAAAATTAGAATTTAATTAACGCTTAGTTAATAAGGTATTGATTTTTGGGGAATCATAAAAGGGTGATCTTTACTCGTGATTTAGACAACTCTCAAACCTTTTTCCTATGATCTCTAGTCTTCTTGAAGATCTCAGAGTTTGTTTTTATGGGTTTCATAACGCTAAAAGTATGAACTCCGATAGGTTAGCAATCTCACTTAGTCAAATTACATTGGTGGTGACTCCAAATTAAATGGTCATTTCATAATGATTATTTGGAGTTAAGTTGAGTGAGCAATTCATCTGGATAACTCAATCTCCAAACACAAAATAAGAAAAATAATAATGATATGGCCCCCAAGAATAAAAGAATAATGATATATAGATATATATATATATAGGAACAAAGGGTACATTTGCCATTTTAAGTCAGGCTGTTCAGGATTTGTATTCAGGCCATGTTGTGATAGCTTGGCAACTGCGCTAGGGATAGGTTAGAGAGTCAGGCTTAAAATTATTCACATGTTAAATAAATTTTGATTAATTCGATTTTAATCGGTATTTAATTATAATTCCTTGTATTTTAAAAAACAAACTTTTATTTTATGGAAATTCTAGTATATATTTTTTACTAACTTTATTCTTTTCTTTGCAGCATTATTTCTGAGGGGAATTTACGATAGGGTTTTAATTTTTTTAAAAAAAGGAAAGAGTAGGTCATAAAAGGTAAGTTTTTTGCCACCCACATTAGGCACATGTATATGCATTATATGCTCCTTTAGGTATGTGGAGGGGGCATAGATAACCCAATATTTTAGGAGAAGGTGAAGCAATTCTACTTTCTGAGGTGTTAGCCTCTATCTAGGCCATCGAAAAGCCTATTGGGTGTATATTCCTAAATGTGCCTGAGGTTTAGCCCCATTACTAGCATGAAAGATATTCCCATTCGAATTGAACATTTTCGATGTAAACTCGTAATCGGTAAAGATTAGGGTCACTTGTTAATTTTTTTCGGACTCGGGTGCGATTCGAGAACCTATTTAGATGTCTAACCCAAAACTTCACGTAATAAGCTGTAGGGAACTCACCTAGTTAGAGTCATACCCGATTCTAGAAATTACCAAATTAACATTTTTAAACTTTTACTATTGTAATTTGATTTTCTTTATATTAATTAATGTATGTTGTGTTACAATGATACATTTTACTTTTATTTATTTTTTGCACTAATTTGTTATACTATGAAGGATTTTTCTTAATCATTGGTATGCCATTCATATCCGATGGAAATTTGTAAATTCACACATGCATCTCTTTTTATATCTACAGAGTTCACGTTTTTATATGCTCATGCATTCATAAAATAGATAGGAAAATGAAGTATATGCAAAAGCAATCCTTTTTACCTACTTTTAAATCTTGTAAATATGGTCGGTGAAATAATGGTGTTGAATTATGACTTGAAATTCTTAGGATTCTTGCTTCTACAATAATCTCAATGCTTGATTTTTAACCAATTGCTTAGCCTCTAATTCATACCATTAAATATTGCCCTATACACTTATTCATTCATACACCTTTTTTTCATTTATTCATTCATTAATCCATATATCAATTTTCCATTCATTGATAATCATGCAAGGATAATAATAAAGATTAATATTAGTAAGACACATGCATATTTCCATAAGCTAATTTAAATTATTTTTTCCATTTGAGATGATATCATGCAGAATCATAAGATAGAAAAAGGAGACATTACTCAATGACACGAGTGGAAACAAGTCTAAAATAATGAAGGGAAAAGGGAGCCTTAAATACTCCTAGCGACTCAAAGAAGTAAAAATAGAATAGGAGTATAGAGGAAAGGTCTCCATAAAAGCAAAGCCTTGGCCAAAGAAAATTACAAATAATATTGTACCATACCAACACTTCTGCCAACGATCCAAGGAAGTACAAGTTGAAAGGTAATCACCTCAAAGTACTCAACATTTGGGAGCTAGTCCCATAAAACATATTCATGTTGACCAAAAAGTAGCACTAAAAAAGTGATTATATTAGTAGATGTTAACGAGTCATAACTGATGAAAGCGAGGACTATAGAAAATTGGAAAAACAAGAAAATCCATTCGGATTGTGTCTTTATTCCCAACCTTTCATCACCAAGCAACCTAAGCAACTACAAAGGAAGATGGAAGTTGTATCCACTTTTTTCATCAAACAACTAATACTTATGCTACTGGTTAGGAAAGTGCTACAAAATCTAGAATCAAAATAGTACTAATGCATAGCATGTTCACTGGCATAAGACTTGGAAGACCTAACCTATTATAGAAAATAAAGTTCCAAAGGCTGAACAAAGATCATGGTTTTGCATAAAAGTTTAATTAAAGTGTACAAACTCATAAAGTCAAATTAGGGTATTGCCACAGTATCATTTAGGGGCTAAAAAAGAGAAAAAAGTTCTTCGGTGGTGATATTCAAAGACAAGGCTTCGATGGTGATATTCGAAGCATCCAAAATAGTTTTTAGAGCTTCAATGGTGATATTCAAGACATTCAAAAGTTCTCAGTTGACAACAAATATTCAATGGTGATATTAGAAGCATTCAAAATCATTTTTAAAGGCTTAAATGATGATATTTAAAGCATTCAAAAGATTTTAGTTAAAAAAAGTCTTTAATAATGATATTTAAAGACAAAGCTCTAATGGTGATATTCAAAGCATTCAAATAAGTTTCCAAAGTTTTTTATTGTGATATTTGAAGACATGTCTTTGATGGTGATATTTAGAAGACAAGTCTTTGATGGTGATGTTCGAAGATAGAGCTTTGATGGTGATATTCAGAGCATTCAAAACAGTTTTCAAAGTCTTCAATGGTGATATTTGAAGACAAGGCTTTGATGGTGATATCAGAACCATACAAAAGTTTTTGTTTAAAAACAAGTCTTCGATGGTGAAATTTGAAGCATATTTTAAAAAGTGTTTTCAAAGTCTTTGGTAGTGATATCCGAAGTATTTAAAAAAAAACTATTTTCAAAGTCTTTGGTGGCGATATTCAAAGCATTTTAAAAAACTATTTTCAAAGTCTTCGATGGTGATATCTGAAGCATTTTAAAAAACTATTTTGAAAGTCTTCGGTGTTAAAATCTGAAGCATTTAATAGAGTTTTCAAAGTTTTTGATGTGAAATCCGAAGCATTTTAAAGAGTTTTCAAAAATTTTGGTGGCACATCCAAAGTTTCTAATAGTGGTCAAAGCACATCCCTAATGAAAGAAAAAGGCAAACCTTTGAAAAGATTCCCTGAAAGCAAAAGCAAAATACAGGTCCTCAAGGATGCCAATCTGATAAAATTTGATGAGTTGGTGGACACTTATCAAGGACAATTAGTTTATGGGTCATTAACTATATGGTAATATGCCAATGAGGGGCAGTTTCTTCCTTGACTTTAAAACTATATACATTTCTTTTTGGAAACTAAGAATTTTGAAATGAATTTTTGATTTATGAATATTGTGTATACTATCATGTTGTTAAATAATGATTTTTGGTATCTAGGTAATGAGAACCTTTTAAAAAAAAATTTCTTTGAAAGATGATCACCATTACGTTGAATTCTCTCAGAAAGATCTTTCACTTCCATTTATATGATTTTCTAGATATTCAACCATAGACTTCCACAACCATAAACCTTTTGTATCCAAATCTTTCTTTTTGAATTCTTTAAGAGTCAAACAAACAAGTTATGCTCTTGAAAGATTCAGGTATTAATTGTTTGATATATGTTAAAATAATGATAGTAATTTCGAGATCTCCCACATTTAGATAACCTTTTCCCATAACTTTTATGACACTCTTCCAAATCCTTCATTTAGGAAGAATGATAATGAACTGTGGAAAAAAACGTCATTTCTTTTGGAATAAAATCTTTTTAGTCTAAGACCTAATAGAAATGTAAGATTTTCCCAAGGCAATTCTATTTTTTCTCAAAGGCTCGACACAACCATGATCCCTTAGAAGCTATGAAGCTGAAAATGTTAAAGGGCGTACCTTAAGCCTTTAAAAATTGAGTGCAACATCATATTATTGAGGTATTCAAAATAACTCTAGAAAGAGAATTTTTCCTTTTTTCTAGTTAAATGCTTGCCAATTCATATGGTTTTGTTTGAAATGAAAAATGACCTTCTTTTCTATCTTTTTGCAAATATAGAAAATTATTTTCTTTGCAATCCCCTTCAAGCTTGATGATTTATTCTTCCTTTAAACCTTAATTGAGGATCACCCTCCATACTAGGGGCCAAGTGACGCAAAGTTTCAAGATCAAAAAGGGAAAATTATAATCTAAAGTTACAAGAAAAACAAGACAAATGTCGTAAGGAAAGTTTTAAATATTTACTAAAATCTAAATTTTAAGTGCAAATATTTAAAAGTGAAAAGTGAGGAAATTTCAAATTTCAAGTTCAAATATTCAATGCAATAAATTAGGAAAATTTCAAGTTCCTTTAGAATAAAGAATAAAGAAAAATATGATGAAGAAAGAAATAAAGAGAAGCAAAGAAAAATAAAAAGGTAAAAGATAAAGAAATGAAGATTTATTCATTTTAAAAGACATGCTGGATTCAATTTCTTCTGAAAGGATATGATGCTTGATTTAACTACCCTTAAACACTTGATTTGAGTATATTTATTCTTTCTTTCCAAACCATGAACCATGGCCTACGCTACATACCTACAAAGTTCATTTTGATCAAACATAGCTACTTGAGTTATCAGGCCATCCCTAAAACTCTCATCAAGAATTTATCTTTTTGGATGATTTGTGAGTCCTCAAGATTATGATGGGGCAATGAATTAAAAAATAAAGTTCTAAGTGAAAATCTGAAAAAGATAGTCCAAAACAAAATTAAAAGCTTTAAAATTGTTCCTAAATCGACAAAGGTAGCCACCAAAGGAAAAAAACCCTTCCATGTTAATTTAGAAATGATCCCAAACTTTTGAAATTTCACAACATCAGCAAAAAGTTGAGTCAAATGCCCTCACATTGATTCCTTTTAGAAAAAACCATTCAAAATTTTTATTCCAACCTTAAAATTGGTGTTTACTAAAAACCTACCAAATTAACTCTTGAGACTTGGTGTTTACTAGCATAAGTTTAACATTTGTTGAGCTATTGTATTTAAAGATTAAAAGGATATTATAACTTGATTGCTTTGCCTTTCAAGGAACTCTTATGAAAGTAAAATTCATCTAAATTTGATTACGATAAACCTTGACCTTGTCATATCAATTTTTTCAAATAAATTTTAGCAGTGCCACCCTATACGTGCCTCTAAATTCATTTTCTTATCTCATCGAAATATGTCCCAAATGGTGATCATTAATCACAAGAAATCCTTAACAAACGAAGACAGCCTATCTATCGTCCTTGATATCAGAAAATTCATGGTCGAAGTCATTTTGAAATTTTCATACTTGTTGATTAAGTATATTCTTTCTTGGCTTAAAATGAGAAAGTGATCTAGTTCCGTAAATCTTGAATTTAAATTAATTTTGATACTTCTCATGACTTCAATGGAAGTATGTAATTTTTTTAGCAATGAAATTTTTATTCTTATTCAACTACATAACTTACATTTTTGAATTAATGCTACGAATTCAATATTTAGTGATTTTTCAGGAAAAATTAAATAATTCCCAAATTCCTAAAATTAAGAGTAGAAGAAAATTTTCAAGAGGCAAACATCAAATTGCCCTTTAGCTTTCAACAGCAAGCTATTAAGAAAAAATTGGCGATAATAAAGCTCAAATTAATGAGACCTCATCAACATATAGAAATCCTTATGATAAATTAAGCATATGTCCTCTTGATCTGATCATGTGAAAGGTATGTGAAGTAGGATTTAGGCCTACTTTGTTTGATTCCATGTAAGGTAGGTAGAGCTTTGAGTAAGATGCCTTCTTCTTTCGATCCCTTGTAGGGTAGGTAAAGTTTTGAGTAAAATACCCTTTTCGTTTGATCTCATGTAAGGTAGGTAAAGTTTTGAGTAAGATACCCTATTCTTTCGATCCCTTGTAAGGTAGGTAGAGTTTTAAGTAAAATACCCTCTTTATTTGATCCTATTTAAGGTACCTTCTTTTTTCAATCCCTCGTAAGGTAGGTAGAGTTTTAAGTAAAATACCCTCTTTATTCGATCCCATTTAGGGTAGGCAAAGTTTTGAATAAGATACCTTCTTTATTTGATCTCATATAAGTAGGCAAAGTTTTAAGTAAGATACCTTCTTCATTCAATCTATTGTAGGTTAAGTGGAGTTTTGAGTCAGATACCCTTTTCATTTGATCCTGTGTAAGGTAAGTAGAGTTTTGAGTAAGATGCCATCTTCATTTAATCTTGTAAAGGGTATACAGAGTATTTGAGTAAATGGCCTTCTCACGTGATCTCATACAGCGTAGGTGAAAAAGGTTAGCCTTTTTACATGATCTTATGTTAGGTAGGTGAAGAAGGCTTTAGGAAAATAGGCTTTTCATGGGATCCCATGTAGGGTAGTTAAAAAAGTTGACCTCCACACATGATCTTGTGTTAGGTAGGTGGAGAAGATTTTAAGAAAGTGGCCTTCTCATGCAATCCTGTGTTAGGTAGGTGAGAAAGGTTGGCCTCTTTATTCAATCCTGTGTTAGGTAGTTGAGAAAGGTTGGCCTCTTTACTCGATCATGTGTTAGGTAGGCAAAGAAGCTTTAACAAAATGGTCTTTTCATGTGATCCCTTATAGAATAAGTGAAAAAGATTGACCTCTTTACACGATCCTATGTCAGGTAAGTGAATAAGACTTTATGAAAGTAGCCTTCTCATGCGATCCTATGTTAGGTTGGTGAGAAAGGTTGGCCTTTTCATTCGATTCTAAGTTAGATAGGTAAAAAAGGCTTGAAAAAAATAGCTTTTTTATGCGATCTTGTGTAAAGTAGGTGGAAAAGGCTGACCTTTTCATGATACTGTGTTAGATAGGGGAAGAAGGCTTTAAGAATATGCCTTTTCAAGCAATTCGGTGTAGGGTAAGTGAAGAAGGCTGACCTCTTCACATAATCCTGTGTAACGTAGGTGAAGAAAGCTTTAAGAAGATGTCATCTTCATGCGATCCTATCATAAGATAAGTGAAGTAGGATTTAAGGCAATTTTATTCAGTTAAACAGAAGGATCGATAGAGTTTTCCTACTTTCTCTCCAATATAGTTGGTGTATATATGTAAAAAGAAAAAAATTTTTGTAAAAAGGTTTATATGGCCCAAACAAAATTGTGTCTATTTGGTCTTTGTCATGTTCTTAATTCTCAATAATGGCCAAAGAGAGGCAGCTGTTGATACCTAATTTTGTTTGGACCCCTTCCCTGATAGTCCAAAAGTATCAGAGAATAAGAACTTATTGGCCGCCCAGTGGTGATAGGTTTCATTCAACTGGACTAAACATTATCAAAATAGTTTTAGTCATACTTGTTGGTCATAGGTGCATGTGACAAAAAAATTACCATTTTAAGGATTGTAGAGAATAAATCTCAAATAAAAAAGACAAGTATTAAGGTAAAAAATTAGCTTTTAAATTTATTCTTTTAAAATTTTAAAATTTTAAAATTTACTTTTGCGGATGCTATCATGGTCAAATTTTTTATTTTAGGATTTTCTTTTCAAGAATTTTTCATAAAATCTAAAAAGTTAACCATCGTATATTTTTATTGATATTTGTGTGATATTTATGTCGATATGCATCTTGAAAAATCAAAAATACTCAAGAAAAAATTATGATGGTATTTTATCCCACAAGGTGTCAAATTATTAAATTTATTTATTAAATTTGAATTTTTCATAATACCATGAGTATCATACTCATAAAAATTTTTAGGTAGAATTTGTTTTGAATTTCAAGTTCTCATCTTTATTATTTTTTATAAATTAATATTTTGATTAATATATTTGAATATATTTTTGAAAATTTTCCATTTCCAAGATACGAAGTTTCTACTCCGTAATTTTTTTATGGGATTTTTCTAAGTTTATAATTTTTAAAATTCTTCAAATACCTTCATTCTATTCATAGCAAAATTAGCTTTTTTTAATTCAAGTTATTTTATGAATTTTGTATTTTTTTCAAATATAATTACTTTTCGAAAGGGTTTTACTCTTAAATTTTTACGAGTTTGAATTTTTAATTGCATTTTTCCTGCACACAAAACTTTTTTAAAAAATCCTTGAATTTTATGTGGAAATTTTATTAATTTTATTTTTAATAGGCCAAAATTTATTTTTTTTCCATTTCACGAGCTTTAAAACCTGTTAGTTTTAGGCCCAATAAGCCCATTTTTTTTCCTAATAAGCCTGAAAACCTTATTTTGATTAAATTTTTAATTTAATTTGTTATGTGAAATTTTATTCTTTGAATACATAATTTTTAGTTTGTTATAATTTAGTCCTTATAATTTGTTTTTGTTCAAATTAAATTTTTTCTTTTTCATATTTCTAGATGATGATGTCATGCATGACATCATATGTGAAATGACATAAATAATTATTAAAATCTTATCCAAAATGAAAAAATCTAAATATATATATATAGAAAAAATGGTAGAAACTGGTGAGTGCATTCGGCCAATGGGGGTTTCTTACCACCCTTAGCTGATTCTCCTTTGTATAATAAAGGGAGAAAATTTTCATGAGGGCCTTTAGTCTTCTATACCAAAAACACTAAAAACACCTAATTTTCTTAAGTTTTCAAGCTTTTTAAGGTAAAAATACTTAGAATTTTTTTTTTAGTTTTTGTTACTTTCATTTGTTTTTATTCCTTTTAGTAAGCCAAAATCATGCTTGTGCTCATAGATTTTAATCCATGTTGAAAGGCTAAGTGTGAGGGCTATGACCAAATTTTGTTGATTTTGTTGTTTTATTGAATTTTTATTAGGAATAAGTTGATTTTTATTATGATAATTTGTGTTTGTTGATAAAAATAATATTATTTTCACATCTATATTTTTTTACTATTTTTCTTAATATTTTCTTGTTGATTTATTATGTTTTTATGCATTTTAAACTTGGTAATAATTATGGCATGTATGTATATTGATATTCATGAAAATATGTGATGAAAAAACTATTTTTGATTGTTTTTCATGCTAGCTAAAAATGATTGGAGTTCTTGAATAATTTTTTATGCTTGATTTTATGATATTTTTGGATTATTTTGTAATATTTAAATATTGTATGGGGCTTAAAAATAATTTTCCCAAAATTTTGAAGGCCTTGGATGGGTGATTCCAAGTTTGGTCAAATCTAATGTTGATGATGTTGTGATGTTTTGATTTTTTAGGTTATTTTGTAATTATGGAAATAATATGGACTAAATTCCAAAAATTTTTCCATGGCCATCTAAGCATGGCTGAATCTATGTTGAGATGTTTAAGAGTGTTTTTCATGTATTTTGGCATGATTAAATGTGTTTTAATCATTTAGGTGCCTTTTTGTAATTCTATAAAGTTTAGGGATTTGTTCGCAATAAGTTAAAAAATTTTATTCTGAGGCTGTAGGTGCTTAGCCGAATACTTTATATGATTTTGATGTGTTTTTCATGTTTATTTTGATGTGTTTGATGTTGTTTTGTCATGTAAATATCACATAGGCATTAATTTGTAAAAATGAAAAAGTTTTGTTTTAAGGCATATCATGCTTGGCCGAACCACTTGTAGACCTTTATGGCTATTTTTCATATGTATTTAACATGTTTGGATATGTTTTATATATTTTTAACGATTTTTGGGTGTTTTTGTAATTTTAAAAAGTTTAAAGGCTAAATTGTAAAGCTTAAAAAAATTGCTCCAAGGCCATAAATGGTTGGTCGAATGCTTCTTATGATTTTTGACGTGATTTCCATGATTTTTTCTAATGTATTTTATGTTTAATTATGAGTTTATTTTATGTAGGGACTAAATTGCAAAGTTTACAAAGTTTAGAGATCATTTTATAAAACCTTGCATTTCAAGGTTAATACGGTATTTTTTATATTTGAAAAATATTTCTGGCATTCCTTTGGTCTTCCAAAAGGGTGTAGAAAATATTAAAACCTTTTGTATTCCTCTAGTTTTCCAATGGGGTACGAAATGCAATTTTGAAAAGTTTAAGGATCTATTAGTAATTTTTACATTTTAGGTCACTTTTGATGTCTAAATTACCTATTTAGGGTAAAATTTTCATTTCATACCACTATTGAGTCTTTTAGGTTACCAAGACACTTATACGTTGAAGTTACACCTTAAAGGGATTTTATTAATTTTTTCTAAAACCAATTCTAGTATGATCACTAGGATACTTATATGTCGAAGGTGTGCAGCAGAAATAGTTTTGTTTTATAACGTCATTAAGTCCTTTAGGGTTATTAGGATACTTATACATCGAAGGTATGCCTTAAGGGTATTGTAGTAATTTTTTTAAAATCGAGTCCTATATGATTACTGCGATACTTTATGTCGAAAGTGTACAGTAGGAATAGGTTAATTCATTTATAATGTCATTGAGTTCTTTAAAGGTATCGGGATACTTTCACGTCGAAGGTATACTCCAAAGCTATTTTGATAATTTTGCCTAGATCTGAGTCCTTTAGAAATACTAGGATACTTTCATGCTGAAAGTACTCTGAAGATATTTTGATCTCATTGACCATGTTTGAGTCCTTAGAGTCTAGTTTCATAGTGTAGTAAAAACCAAGTCTTAGCACAAATTTTATTATTTATTATGAGATTAAAACTTTAAATTAAGGCATTTTCTCCAACGTTGAAAAAGTACGTGGAACTTCTCCCAATATATAAGAGAGGTTCTACAGATTATTTTAATAATGAGATATCATTTTTTAAAAAATAAAAATTGGGATTTTTTTAATTTTCATAAAATAAAACCTCTTGTATTCCTCCAGCTCTTCAATGGGGTAAAAAGATGTTTTGATTTTTAAAATCTTTCGTATTCCTCCAGCTCCCCAACAGGGTACAAAAGAGAGTGATAAAAACCTTTGTATTTTTTTGGTTTTCCAGAAGAGTGCGAAAGATGTTTTGATTTTCAAAAACATTAAAAACCTGATTTTCTTATATGGAGTAATATATTTATTTTATGAAAATTTTAAATATGGAAATTATAATTAAATATCGAATTTTGAAATTGAATAAGAAAATAGAATTTAAATTAACACATTGTTAATAAGTTATTGAGTTTCTAGCATCATAAAGATTGATCTGTACTCATGATTGTAATTAACTACCGAACACTTTCACACAATTTTTGGTTTTCTCACAGATCAAAGAGTTTGTTTTTGTGGGTTTCGTAACCCTAAGAATATGAACTTTGATAGGTGGCCAAATCTCACCTAGCCAAATTGGATTGGTGGTGACTCCAATGTAAATGGCCTTTTTGTAACAACTATTTAGAGTTAAGTCAAATGAGTGATTCATCTCGACAACTCAGTCCCTAAACACAAAAAATAAGAAAAATAACAATGATATGGCCCCCAAAAATAAAAGAATAAACCATATGTAGACTTATATAGGAACAAGGGGTACATTAGCCATTTTAAGTTGGGCTGGTCAAGATTTATATCCAGGCCATGTTATGATAATATTCTTTGTAGTCAGGAATTGCTCTTGATTGCAAAATGGTAGAAAATTAGTCTTCTATCCTAGAAAAATTGATCAGAATAAAAAATTTTGATTTTTGAATTCTTTTTTTGTGTCTGCGTAAAACAATCATCTTCTTGAGGAGCTATTTTCTTCCTTTTCTTTGCACCAAAGGTAGGGAATTATTCCTAAGTCTTCTCGAATCTCTACCTGTTGGAAAATTATCTTTTAATTGTGGCATTAGAAGTCATCTGGTAGCACTAAAGAACTACCAAGTCAAAGAAGGTATCAGCTATTGTCTGTGTGGACCATTATTGGAGACTAGACACTTGAACTACTTATGATTTCAGATTACCTCTCAAGAAGCCTATTAATTTAGATTTAGGAATCTTTTGGATCTGAAAAACTCAAGATTACAATATCTTTAAGTTAGGTAATCTCTATTCATATGATTGGTTAAATTTGAATTTCATTCAATTATGTTTACCTCATGTAATATCCTACATAACAAATCTATAAGGAAGTCGACCTTTTTTGTGTTTACAATTTTCATTGCCTATATTATGTTAAACTATGAATTTTTAGATACTACCTTTGAATGCGGCTGAACTTTATTGGGACTAGACCCCTTGTAGATCAAACATGTAAGTTTGTGATTTCATAAAATTAAACTATAATTATAGCTTACCAAGCTAGATTTAACTTCAATTCAACAAAATTATATCATATCAACATCAACTAACCTAACCGAAATCTCATCAAATTCTAACATGGTTGAAACTTAGATCATCATTTTCTTTCATGTTTGAATCATGGAGATTAAAGAACATTATAGCCGAACTATCATTACGCTTAAGCAAGCATGGATTTCAAATCATAATCATGTAATAGGTTAAAATCAAAGAGATTAGGAATAGAAATTACCTTCTAAGCTTCCTCCTTCAATAAAGCATGAGAGAATTTTTAGAGTTCTCCAAAATATCTAAGTGATTAAATATAATTAAATGTAAATGTGATAAAATGCATAAAATGATAGTCAAACACTCCTATTTATAGGTTAAATATGGGTAAGCCATCTTTAAATCACCTTAAGGTGACATTAAAATTAGCTATTAACTCCCTAATAAATTAGAGTGAAATGACCTTAATGCCCTTTTGATGCTAGCCAAATTCCACCCTATTTAACATGTGATGAAATTTGGCTAAGGCATAATCAATAACATAATCTTGTACAAATTTTCCTTTCACCAATTAATCATGAAACATTCTCATCAAAGTGCGATTAGATGTTTCTTTCCATAGTAAAAAATATACCGTAACCACTTTTCTTCAAAAAATTGGGAATTTTTTATCCTGTACCTTTTAAATTAAGTCCCCAGGAGTTCATGACTCCTTAATTATTCCTAAGGTCTTTTCATGATCCGATCTCGATTACACTTTCTTAACCTAAAGTCCATATTCAATTTCATTTTAGTGTAATCAATTTTGAAATCTGAGTTCTAAAACCTTTCCAATTTAAAAAATCTAACTCTAGATAATATAGTTGACTTTCCCTACAGTTCATTTTTGCCTTTTGTTGACTTTTGATTTAAAACAAATCTATTTTTCATCTAGCTAACCTCAATATTCACTCTAGTTTCTTCAAAAGACTTATACCAGTGAACTTTTGTCATACTTGGGTTTTTAGAATTGAGGTCTCGATTTTCCAAATCCAGCACTTATCCCCTAGATTTGAATAATTAAGCTCAATTACCTTGTTCATCAAACTAAGCTTATTAAAACATTTCGAAACCTAAGTTAGACCTCTCTATCATCATTAACTGATCCGAGAGGAGCCAGACTCAGAAAATGCTAAGTAGCCCCTAAAAGCAAAAACAAAGAACAAAAGTCAATCAGTATGCCTGAACAAAATAAGGTGTCTACGAACATGAGTTTTGCAATTCCATTTTTCAAAACCTTTCAGAAATTCATGTTTTTTTTTCTCCTATATTTTCTTGATTTTTCAAAATCAAACTTCAGTTTTCACACCTTAATCGTCCAATGAATCTAAGCACATCACTAAGTTGCTAATTGGTTATTCTTAGATAATGGATGATAACTATGAGATACACCCAACCAAACCTCCCTTCTATGCTTTATGTGTTTTATTTTTACTCAATATTTTTATATTTATTGATGCCTCACTAACACGTTTCCTTTGTTGGTGACAATTTTGCATTTATTTTCAAATTAAGTCCTTTAAATTACTAAGGCAATATTTCATATTGGTATCTCTTTAATGCTCGATATGTAATATCCTTGTCAAATGAAATCTGAAAATCATTTTTAACCTTATGTTTCTCTATCTTTTCTGGTTACATAGTGGAATTCAAACTTTTGACAAAAAACCAGACTTATCATTTTCAATAAAATTCATTTATGCATTAAAGGGGATTATATCAAAGATAATAACAATTTTAAAACTGAAAAAAAAAAAACTAAAATCGAGATACTATATGGTAGATGGTATTGATTTAGCACATCTTGGGAGTGTTAATCCTTCCTTATGCACAATCGACTCTTGAACTCATTTACTAAACTAAGGTACACACAAACCTTAAAATCAAACTTTTGAGTTTTGTAACTTGGGGTATTGGTTTTAATAGGTGTCTAACCATACCTAGCCTAAATGGTCGGTGGTGACTTCAAATTTTTGGCCACTTCACGGTGGCCAGTGTTGTTGGATTTCCATGCAAATGCATATATCATTAACAAGAAACATAATGATGAAGTAGAGTATCATCCCCATGAAGAATTGTACTAAAATTCGCTAACTACTAAAATTAAAATAATTTAATCTTATCCAAACAACTAATTAAAAATATTTTAAAGTAAAATTAGAGTTAAACTAGAATTAGCTAAATAACTAAATAAGTAAAATAAATAGGGTTTACTTAATCAACAATAAAAGCCTAGGATTACAATTTCCCTCAACACTTAAGTTGAACTTGTTTTGCTCTCTTAACTTGAGTAATGATAATAAGTTGTCAACCTAGAGTTTTAATTTATTTATAAGAATCTTCTGACGATCTTATAAAAAAGATCTCTCTTAACCAATTTACTATATTCTTATGCAAATTGAATTAAAAGAAACTTATTAAGCTTAGCCTCTAATTTGGTTACATATGGCATGCTCGTATATATCTATCTAACATGCAAATCACTTCATCCTATTAAATGAATATGGAACTTATGTCATTCAATCCACATTTAAACACACAATTCCCTTTTCCAAGTTCATTAAGGTTACCAAATCAATCTAATTGGTGACCAATCAATCTAATTGGTGACCAATCAATTACAAGCATTAAGAAAAGATTGAACAAACAACTCAAATATTATTAAATCAAGAAAAAAGAATAAAATAATCCAAACTACCGAATTCCATTGTAAACCTAGAAAAATAAATTTAGTTCATATTGATTAAACAAAACACAAAATACTAGAGTTTCATCATGATAAACATTATAATGAAGACAAAAAGATTAAGGGAAAGAAAAAACTAAGAGTTGCTGATCTTGGTCTTCAAGCTTCTCCAATCCCTCTTTAATTGCAAAATCCTGATGGCTACTTTCCTCTTTAGAAAACTAGAGAAAATAAAAGCTATAAAGTATTTGGAATATATCTAATTTTAATCCTAAAAGTCCTCTATATAGGCAAAACCTTAGAGAGAAACTTAGTCTGCAAGTAGCCGAATTAATTTATTTTTGGAAACTGCCAAACTGAGTCCACTTTGCTTATTAATTAAGTTGTTGCATTTTTGGAAACTCCTTCGGGATTTGACCTACAAAAATGCAAAAAAAACTTAAATAACTATATAATTAAAATATAAGGAAAGTAAATAAAATTAAATTAAAAACTACTAAAAATAAATAAAATCTAAATAAAAATGCTTAAGATTTAGCTAATTTAATGCACATAATGAAACTAAATAACTCTATTTATAGAGTTATCATGTTAAAGATCAATTGGTCTAGCAATTTATCTGATGATCTTTCCCAATCGAAATTTGAGAAATGCTTTTTCTGACTATATCATGCCTAAATCCCACCGAGAATTATTTTTAAGTTGGGCGTACTTTGTCATCGATGGCAAGGGTACATTTTGACAAATGTCTTTTGTAGTTGATATGCATGATGTTCTTATTAGACGATATTTACTTTTCTCTGAATTGTAAGTTCAAATTGCTTCAAGTAAAACTTTAAATTTTCATTTTGCTAAAATGGAAGCGGTTATTTTTTGATGTTGTTTTGCATTTTTTTTTTTTTTTTGTTGTTAAAGGATCTAGCTTAAAGTTAAGCCTTAGGTATTTTTATAAAGCTTTAGGAAAATATAGGTTAAACATTAATTTCAGGTTCAATTTTAGTTAATGCTTTTAGGTATTGCTTCCTTTCGTCTAAACAAACCCCCCAAAAAGCAACAAAAAGTTTTGGATTTAATTTTTTTCGTACAATGGCATATTTTACTATTGCAAAACTGACAAACACCTAATCCTTATGGAGGGATAAGGAAAATATTGAAAATTAACCCATGAAGTAACAACATATGGCGACAATATTATTGGAAAAGAGGTTCTTTAACAATGAAATTATGAGTTCTACATTGCTATATACAACTATAAATATCTTCGTTTTTAAACCTGTTCAACGTGGTCTTTAATTATATATTCTTATAATTCTGGTCATTTCTATTTTTTTTTCATGTTCATGTTCGTTATAGTAGTGCACTTTACTTTGATACCTTATTAACATTTAACTTTGTTTTCTTTTCATTGTGTATGCAGAATGTAGTTTGTTTGGATTATCTATACGGGGTCAGATTTAGCTTTTAATTTTATTTGGATTGTTTCGTATAAAATGTTGACAAATAAAGTAATTAAAGCCAATGTTAGGATGTCTCTAGCTACTTCTATGTTAGAAGGATTTAAGTTATCCTACTACTTTTGGTTATTAGAGTTTGTATTGGCAGCCAAGCTGATTTCAGAAAAAGATCATATGAGGCAAATAGTGGTGTCCGTTTCGGCTGCAGTTTGTTAATGTGGAGCAAACTTATTAGAACTTAGCATTTCATCTAGCGTTCCTTTCAAACATGAAAACTACTATTTGCAGCAACTAATGTTGACTTAATCGCTGTTTGCACTATTAATCCTTAAATATATATATTTTTTTATAATCCAATCATGATGACAAGCAAACTGCTTTTGAAACTTACGAAAATATTCAAATGCTTTGGTTTGTATAAATGTTAATTTTATTTCTCATCTTCTCATCATCCATTGAACTCTAAATTCATGACATTATTATTTATTACAAACTATTATATGTGCCCTTCATATACTCCCGTAACAAAGCGGGAGTAATTATCTGTTTTTATATAAAAATAAACTTATTTATGCTACGCTTATTCTTATGCTTTCCATTTATAATCTTCATAATTTATTTTGTTTGATTATAACAGTTTTTGTCCATTTTATGGCAATGAACTTATACAATTATGTCAACATTTAAAAATCTTTATGTTATCAACTTACATGTTTACGTTAAAATAATATGTTACTTATCGTTTATTATATTCATAATTTTCATAACCATTTTCATTAAAATACTTTTTACGTATTTTGCATTTTATTAATTATTTTCATATATTTGTATTTATGGTGCATTGCCATTATGTACTCACTCCGTCCTATTCTTTTGACTCTTTTTCATAGCCTTTTATGATATTAGAAGAGGAGTTTTGATTTTATGATATATATATATATATTATATTTTTGTTAAAAAATAAAACTTTTTAATATATATAAATTATTCAAAAATGAAAAAAATATTTTGGCAAATCCAAAAGAAATATAGACTAAGCAATATTAGACACAACACAAAAGAAATAATTAAAATAAGACATAAAATCGACACTAATATACAAATGTCTACTAATGTATCACATTTTATGTAATATCATATGATCATAATATGATAAAATATATAAATACATCACATACAAGAATAAGTGTAAAAATAGGATAAAATATTAGGACAATAAGAATAACATTTACTTTTTTTTACAATATATTTATTGAAATTCATTAGTAAAAGTGCATAAAATTAATCACTTCAATCATTTATAAAATTATTAGAAGTCTTTCAGTTATATAAAAAGAAAAAACCATGTAAAGGTATTCATTAGTCAGGCCGAGTCTAAGAATGGTATTAGTAGCATTTATGTTTGCTCGAAATATAAGCCTCACTCACCCATATTTGTAATAAATAGTCCAAATCCATTTAAGTCTGCCTATATATTTTTTTAAAATTTATATTTTTAAATTTAATCTTTAATAATTTAATATTTTTTGTATTAAGTTTTAAAATATAAATAACTTAATATATTTTTTAATATTTACATTATAATATTATATATATTTATTTTTTATATAATAAAAATTAGATAATATATAAAAATATAAAAATAATATATTTTATAAAATTATAAAAATGAGTCGAGTCAAGCTTGAACCTTGAATCCTAAAGATCATGCATGATTCATTTTTAAATGAATTTTATTTTTTATCTAAATTTATTTTTTAAATTTAATATTTTTATCTAAATTTTTCTAAATATTAAAATGTCTTCAAGCTTTGTTGATAGCTCGACCAAGAACTCTTTTGAAATCACGAAAACTTAAAATCAATATAACCCCAAAAATTACTCATGTACTAACAACTTTCTAAATAAACAAAGCGAGAGAAACTATTACTAATTTGTCGACAGCCTAAATTTTAGATTATAAAATTTGCTATGCATTTTCGCTTTGAATTTTCTAGTTTAGGCCGAAATCGTCATTTTGTTTTTGTTTTCCTTCACAGGAGAAAGAAAAAAGAAAATGTAATTTGGTTGAATTTGAGTATTCATTTTTTTTTTTTATTTTTTGAAATTATAAATTTCTTTTTTATTTTTATGTAAATATCCGCGCCGTTTTACAATCTAATACTATTCCGAGTATTTATGACTATCTCTTTCTAAAAGTAAATGTATATGGATTCAAACTTTATTTTTTTTCATAAACATGAATTTATTTTACCACTTATATAGTAACCGTTAGATATATTTCGCATTTTAAGTTTTTTACTTGCTTATTTACTGCAATCCATCTCTTAAAAAAAAATCAAGGGTTTAAAATTTAAACTTTTAATATTTGATACTATTATAAAGATAAAAAGGATAGAGTTATTGTGTGTATGATATTATTTTATTTACTTAAAGGAAAGAGATAACAATGAATAAGTTTTCCAATTTCATTAAAAATAAAAATAGATTAACGATATTTATTGTTTAGTATACGAATTATGATTATGAATTTTTATTTATTATAATTAAAATTTAATGTTATAAAATATATAATTTTTTATTAAAATTTTATTAGTTGACTAATGTAGTTCAATTAAAAGTATTTACTTAAATATATTTGAATAAATTGGATAACAAATATTGAAAAATGATATCTAAAAAATTCTGCAAATTGAATTTATTTATTTTAAAATTTAATGACTATTATTTTAATCAAAATAAAAATTTACAACTTTAATTTTATAATGATAAAAATAATTTTTTTATTTTTAATAAAATTCAAGGATTTAATTAGGCATTATTGTAAAGGAGAAAAAGAAAGTGAGAACAACGATTGGTCAAAGCTTGCCATTCGGTGGGGACTTAAGAGGGAAGAAAACGGGATTCGTAGAATAGACACTAATTAATAAATAAAACAAATAAAATTTATTTAATAAAAAAGAGAAGGCTCTAATTACTTCTATAGAAAAGAAAGAATCTTTGCGAGAAAATTATTTTATTTACTATTTAAATTAATTTAAGGGAAGAAAATCAAGTGATATTTTGGGACGGCTCCCTGTCAGAAATCCCGTGGTAGAGATTAGAGAAACGAAAAAAGAAAAAAAAAAAAAAAAGGAAAGAACAAAGGAGAAAGAAAAGGAGGAGACACGAACACAAAAATAAGAAAAAGAAAAGGAAAGGTAAAAGATTCGATCTACCTTTTTCTCATATTCCAATTCCCATTTTATTGCGTTAGAATTTTTCTTCTCAAACTCATTTCGATCTGCCCATTTTTAATTAGAATTTCTTATGCTTTGGCTTCTCAATTTTAGGTAAGATTCAGATTTTAGAATTGTTCTAACAAATCTAGCTTTTAATTTTTTCCCTGATTTCTGAATTTATTTTTGCATTTATTTAAAATTTAATATATATATATGACCCCTAACAATTTTCTTTTGAAAAGAAAATTTTTGTATTTATTTCCAAGTTTTGGATTCTCTTTGAATCATTTTGTGCAGAAGTAAAATACATGTATATATTAATTGTCTTTTAGGGATATAAATCTTCATGTAAAGTTGGTTTATAGGGTCTGGTAAATTTCCTTTATTGAAAATCGTACTTTTTTTTCTTTTTTTGTTAAAGAAAAGTTTTTTGGTATTGTTATTTTGCAGGTTTTGTGTCTCCTCTAATTGAACTTTGAAGAGAGAATGGCAATGGAATATGAGATTAACAATTGGATTTGGGATTGGATGTATTATTCGCCACATCTCTTTGGTGGCGTAATGCTAACGGCTGCCTTGCTCGGGTTGTCCACTTCATATTTTGGTGGAATTGGACTTTTCCCGTTGTCGTATGCTTGGTCAGATTGTGGGATCTTCCTCAAGAAGAAGCGTGAGAAGAAGCGCATCCGCGTTTACATGGATGGATGCTTTGATCTCATGCATTATGGCCATGCCAATGCTTTGAGACAAGCTAAAGCTTTAGGGGATGAATTGGTGGTGGGTGTTGTGAGTGATGAGGAGATTATTGCTAATAAAGGCCCTCCTGTTCTACCCATGGAAGAGAGGTATTCACTAGACATTTTTTTTTTGGGTGGGGAGTGGGGTGTCATTTTTAGTTGTTATTTTGATTTCATAATTTGAAGTTCATTTGTATCTTGTTCTTTTTTGTGTTTTACACATGTAGCCACAGTTCTGTTTTGGATCATCATTAGCCATATTTAACTAATCACATAGAAAGCATTTTCAATAACTTGGCTTGAAGTTTCGAAGACCAAGTACAGCTCAAGAGGCTATGATGTCCTTACATATGAATGAATAAATTAATTGGAAGTAAAGCAGTACGAAAAGAATATATCTATTTATATATAGTTATATGTATCCACAGCTGAAGTGCGAAAAAGAGGAATCCAAATCAATAATTATTGACAGATTAGATCTTTCTAGAATTGAACCTTCACAACTTCCTGTATGAATGTTTCGCTTGTTAACGAACAAGATGGATTGTAAAGGCTAGTTATCTGGGGCAACAATATTGTTTACAATAGCATGTATGTTAGAATGCTGTGTACCTTTGATATGTTCTTTGCATCTAACTTATCGGGCTGCTTTGTAATTGATATATATTATTCAAAACGAACATGAACTTTCAACTAATCATTGTGTGCTGGCATTCGCTTTAATGGTTTGTTTGTCATACTAGCTCCTCTTGGTGAGATTTTTGTAATTTATTTAGTCTTATGGTTCCATGGATCTCATTTGGAGTTCTGTCCAGGCTGGCACTTGTCAGTGGATTAAAGTGGGTGGATCAAGTAATAGCAAATGCCCCCTATGCAATTACTGAGCAATTCATGCGCAGTCTGTTCAATGAGCATAAGATTGATTATATAATACATGGTGATGATCCATGCCTTCTCCCAGATGGAACTGATGCTTATGCCTTGGCAAAGAAAGCTGGCCGCTACAAGCAGATTAAGCGCACTGAAGGTGTCTCTAGCACGGATATTGTAGGTACTTAAACTTTTCTTGAGACGTGTTCAATATGCCTTGGTTGGAGCTTGTCATTTACTGTCTTTTGTAAATTGTGTACTAAGTATAACACTGTTTCTAACTATTTCACAAATTAAATGTATGTAGGAAGAATACTTTCTTCTGTAAAGGATACAAAAGGCGTTGGAGATAATAATAGCACACTTTTGAAGGGAGTTTTGGGCGATAGACTTCAGTCCCAAAGGTGTCAGATTTCCCAATTTCTACCAACATCTCGGCGGATTGTGCAATTCTCGAATGGCAAGGTACTAATGCTATTATTTTCACTGTAGTTATCTGCCTTAAAAGGGTAAGGAATGAAAAATCACTGCCACTTGAAAAAGCTTGAACAGTGTATGTTTTCAATATTTGCCTCTTTCCTGTCTTTAGACACCAGGTGAAAGAAAAGGTAATTTATTTCTATGCCACATGCTATGTATAGTCTTTCACTGAAGGTTATAAGACATACTACCACAGGAAGTATTAGTCCCAAGCAGTGACTTAGTCATCTATTCTTCTAGAAGCCCGAAATGATCATCCAATTTCATGTGTGAAAAAAAAAAATTTTCTTTGGCCATCTTTTTGTGGGTAAAAGGAAGAGAAAATTAAGCTTCGTGTTAAGGATCTCCACTAGTTTCTTCAAGAGTAGCTCATGAATATGGATCTCAATAACAAATTATAATTTTAGGCAATATGAACATGGAATAAAGTGTGCAATCTTTGAAAATCTGT
>JBBYHK010000008.1:3143716-3170656 GCA_038382065.1 Adansonia grandidieri
GAATTTCCCTCTTTTCCTTGTTGTAAATAAGCAAGAAAAAGAGAGAAACAATGAGGTTTTGGTTCTAGTATGGATGACGATGATTTTTAGAATGTGTAGAGGTTAAGAATGAGTGTTTCAGGGCTATTTTTGGCTAGTGGGTGAAGAGCTACAGGATTTGGTTTCTTGATGTGTGAATGTGTTTTTGGAAGCTGAAATAAGCTAGAATCTAACCTTTTTCTACTGAGATAAAAGTGGTCCACTTATACCAGCATTTTGGAGCCAATTTGGAAGTGTTTTGGCCATTTCTCAAGGGATACAAGGTAATGTCAGCATGGTGGCTATAGGGTGGTTCTAGGGAGCAACTTGCTGCCAATGTGATTGGCATGGGGTGGTTGGTTTAAATGCTGAAATGATTTTCCAGCAAACAGGGTGGCTGTTGGTGACATTGGCCAACAACTAAGGAGGAGTAGGGTGATCAAATAACTTGACCCTTTTGATCCAATTTAGACTAAAAAAGTGTTTTGATTAATTTAAAAGTCTAAATTCATAATTTGACATGTGTTTTAATCTTTTATGATGCAAAGAAATGAGTTAAAATCGAGTTTTGGATCAATAGTGGGTGAGTCAACAATGCCTGGACTGTGAAAATGGCCTGCATCAATCGATACATTGCATAATGTATTGATACATATGGTCCAAAAACCTTGATGGTATTGATACAATGAACATTGTATCGATACTATGAACCATTATATCGATACTATAAACCACTGTATCAATACATGTTGATATCTATTGATACATTTCTTTACAGAATGCATGTATTGGTCCTAACATGGTCTAGTATCGATACATGAGGTCTTGTATCGATACAGAGGCTTATGTATCGATACAAATAGGGACATTTTAAATTTTTGGCATGTTGGTGCATTGTATCGATACATGAGAACCATGTATCGATACATTCAAGTAAAATTATGAATTTTCTCATATCGTTTGTCCCCGGATACCTTGAACTACATCATTTGATGCTACATCTTTGCATTTACCTTTGATATGACCCCTAGGCCTTCTTGACCTCCTCAAAACGTTGCCTGTCGATCATCGCCCCCTTTTACGTCTATGCTCCAAATTGCTAAAAATTAGCCTATACAAAACAAGGTGTCTACAATATGGTATAAACCAAAGGTGATCAAGATGAACAGAAACATGGGTGACACACTTAAAGAAATAAAGATGACATTTTTAACATAGGAAAGGTGACTAAAATGCAAGAAAATGAGTATGAAAATGCAGGGACATAGAAGTTTCATGAGTGGCATCATAAATCATGCTATAGCAGTGATATAACCACGCTTGAATGAGGAAAATATTGTTAAAATTTTCAAGATGACATTTTTATCCTATAAAACCTATTAAACTACAAAAAAAAATTGTAGAAATATGCATAGAGTATAGTGGAATAAGCATTGAAGTTTGAGTTGAGCATGTGAAGATGAATGGAACATGTCAAAAATGCATGAATCGGGATGTTTGATGGCAAAAATGAAGAAAAGCATGTTTGGTCATTTAAGTAACTCCAAAGCATCACGAAAAAATCATCAAGGTCCTAAAACTACCACAATCAAGGCCATAATAATGCACAAGAGTCCTAGGATGGTCATGGCACCATGAATGACTTATTAAAATGATGCAAATGTTAAAAGCAAAAAATAAATGGAGCAAAGTAAAGAAAATATACCAAAAAGCTTTGAATTTTCACCTTTACTTGAGCAGCAACTCTAAGCTTTGTTTTTTTCATCCGTTTGCTATTGGTTAGCAAGAAAAGGATGAAAAAAGAAAAGCTTTTAGTTATCATTTGAATGGGAAGGAGTTTTGAACGGTGCAAAGAAAGAAAAGAAAGATTTTTGAAGGTTTTTTTAAGAGAAGAAGGGAGAGCTATGGGAACGGGAAAATGTTTTTAATATAATAGTGCTTAATGTGTTTCTTGAGTGTTTGAAAAGTGTGTGCCAAGTCTATTGTTAGTCTTTTTGCTTAGCCAAAATAGACTTTTTTAGATGGAATGTGCTCAACCAATGTTTGTAAGCCAAAAGTGAGGGCATTGTGGATTTTCCTTCATGTATTAGGGGACAACTCTAGGTACTATGCTCAGCTATCTTTTCTTTCCATTGGTTTTGACATGCAAGGTAGTGGAATAGAGTGGCTAAGGAGGTCTGCAACATGGAGAAATACCAAGATGCCCTTAAACAAACCATGTAATCCATGAAAATGTCCCATTTTTGGGTGATTTTAGGCTTTAAAAATTTGTTAAACTTAATCATAAGCCTAATGCTGAGGTCTGGTATGAATTTTGATGATTTTTGGTGCCTGACATGTAGCCTTGTCGAATTTTGAGATTAATGGTGTAAAAGTTGAAAAATGCCACGAATTAGGCAAATTTGCCTTGATGTATTGATATATTAAGGCAAATAGCCTAGAATGTATCGATGGAATGAAAGATATATCGATACATTCCCAAGATGTATCAATACAATCACTTATGTATCAATAAATTTTGTCCAAAAATCAAATTTTAGCTACTGCTGAGGCTTGTATTGATACATTTGACCAATGAATTGATACATCAAGCAAATGTATCCGTACAAGCCTCATTTGTATCGATACAACTAGTGAAATGTTGAATTTTGATTACATAATCATGCAAAATTGTGAAATTTACTTATCTTGAACTCTTTGAATGCCTTACCTAAGCTAGGATTAATAGGGAACAAATACATGCTCATCTGAAGAATTCTGTTGATGCCTTAAATGATGACCTTTGATGCTTTGAACATTGGTCCAGACAAAATGGGTGTCTACAGTTACAAATATAATAACACATAATAAATGATAATTATTAAAAATTACCAAACAAAAGATGAAGGTAAACCCAGTTAAAGTTAACCACTCAAATTGAGGGGATAACTCTAAATGTGTAATTATCATATAGAAACATAAAAAGATACAATTATTTATACTATACAATAAAAACAATCTATTAGAGGGTTTATTTTATTTTTCTTTAATTTTTTTTACTATCACAGGGGTTGTTCCATATATTAACTCATGAATCTAAACCATAAGATAAAAATAATCCTCTAAGGGGATCGTTGCTTGCCACATGGTAGGCTTATTTGCTCGCTACGTGGTGGGCTTTATTTTGTTATTTCTTTAATTTTTTTTATTATCTTAAAATGATTAGTCTGCATGTAAGCTCATGGATTAATTTAGTATTCTACTCGACCAACTTGAGAAAAATAAAAAATTTTATTTTATTAATTTTCATGTTCTTCTATTTTTAAATTATATATTTAAAGAAGCTAATTTGTATTGTATCTCATGGGTTGTTTAGAATTCATACTCGACCATTCAAGAAAAATTTCAAAATATTTATTTTTGGTTTTTATTTAATTTTATTTACAAGTGGCGTATTTGAAGGAGTTAATCCACACGATAGCTCATGATTCAATTTAAAATCTATACTTGACCTTTTTAGAAAAGAAAAATTATTAATTATTTTTAGTTTTTTAATTTTATTTTTAAATGATGTATTTAAAGGAGTTATTTTGTATGTAAATTGTGAGTCAATTTAAGATATGTACTTGAAAGGCATGAAAAGTTCATAAAACTATTTTATTAATTAATCAATTTTATTTAATCTTTAAATAATATATTTAAAAGATTAATCTGCAGGTTAATTCTCCAGATGATTTAGGATCCCGTACCTAAATTACTTGGGTTAAAAAATAAATTTATTTTATTAATTATTCTAATTTTTTAAATGCTGTATTTAAAATGGTTAGTCCGCATGTGGATTCACATTTTAATCAAAATCCATACCTAATCCATTGGAAAAAAATATATTTTAAAGTAATGTATTTAAAGTGATTGATTTATGTGTTAACTTGTGTATCATAAAATCTGTAATCGATTTTAAATACAAAATTTAAATATATAATTATTATTTAATAAATTTTCATTAAAAATTAATTTTTATTAATAATTAATTAAAATTTAGAAAAAATTAAAAAGCACCTGGGGGCATAATTCTAGTTTATGTAATTATAGTCCTGGTGTCGGGACCTTTTGCTAGTATCACTCTAAAATTCTAAGCAATCAAAGTAAAAATAAATCTGAAATATGTTCAATATCAGAAAAGCATTCGATGCAAAACCAAAAAATAAATAAAAACAAATGCTAATGGACACGTCCCCGAGGCGGGGCTTGAATTAGGCTCTGCGTACTTTCTTTTGTGGGCTGCAATTGGAAACTTGTGGAAGACATCCAAGAATCTTTGGGCTTTAGCCACCCAAATACGAATATGACCCGAATCGTAACCCAGAGCGTTGCTAGCTCCACCTCCTTCAAAGGCTGTCTCGGCTTTTCTAGCAAAAAACAACCTGTACTACTACTAATAATAATAATAATCTCAAACCACCTGCATATTTTCAATTTTATTCCACTTTTCGGCAAGGAACTACTCAAAATTTTTTTTCCTTGATTCTCTAACACAAATTTTCTTCGATCGAGATCCCTTGAAGTTGTTTTGATCAAAAGTTTAGGAAATTGAAGCAAATTTTATTTTTTTTTCCTTTTTTTGCTTTGAAATTAGTGAGAATGAATTGTACGGCGGAGCAAGAATGAATTGTGGTGAGCCAAATTCTGAAATTTGACGTACCAATCATGTGGTTTTCCTTTTGGAGATCCAGAGATCGATTCTCCTTGGACGAACTCAGGTTTTGTCTTTTTTTTTTCTTCTTCTTTTTCTTTCTTTAATCATTTAATTTATTCTCATTCTTTTGTAATTTGGGGAATTTGATTATTTGATCATCCTCAACAATTTAACTTCATCTAATATATAAATTTGAGCATTGTTTGGGCAATTTCTCATGAATTCTGCAGTGAAGCTTATTTGAAGAAATTGATAGTAGTAATTTGATCTTTCTCAATAGTATGCTTTCTTTGATTGTTACTTTTGCTTTGGTGCTATTTTTTAATTAAAGAATTTAAATTTCGGAACTAAAAATAAATAAATAAATAAATAAATAGTGCGCTTCCTAGATTAAAATCTTAAGTTTTGTAAATAACAAAAAATGAATAACTTTAACTTCTTACTGGAACTATTATGTTTTAAAATGTTATATTTTAGCTATTTGCTCCTTTTTTTTTAATTGCTTTTGCTTTTTATAGCAATTTTAAAAGGAAACAAAAAGGATGTGGTGAAGTTGACTACCAAACAGGGAATTAAATATGGCATGTTATATCAGTAGTATGAGCAATGATACCGAAATAGGAAAAATAAATCTAATGTTGATGTTATTTCTTTTCTTTAAGTAAAATTCAGATTGATTTGATGATGCTGACATGTTCCATATAATTCCTTGAACAAGCTTGTATTATTTCTGGTCGAATCTCAGCTCTTGAATCCCTTAAATGAATATTTATTAGAACTTTGTAGCTAACAAATGTGCATCTTTATAAAACAAGGTTCGAAGAGCAGCCAGATTGCTCTGGAAATGTGGGCTGGAGTTTTGTATGCATCTTTGAATTTGGAATTGTGCTTTTAGATTAATCATAGTGTTTCCTAGCATGCAGATATTTAACAGACCAGCTGCAGAAAATTCAGATTGTTAACGAAGTTAATAAGGTAGCAAATAGTTTGTTACCTCATACTTTTTTACTATTGTTATTACTGCAGTTATAATTTACCATTTATTGTCTGCCCTCATATTTTTATTCATTATGAAGGATTTTGTTATTGAGGCATTGAGATCTATTGCGGAGTTGTTGACATATGGTGATCAACATGACTCGTCTTTTTTCGAGTAAGCTTTCTTAATGCTTAATACCTACATGATTCATGTTTCTGGTTTCAGCACTTTTATGTCATACATTGTCCCTGCAGGTTTTTCATGGAGAAGCAAGTCATGGGAGAGTTCATACGAATACTGAATATTAGCAAAACTGTGACTGTTTCGCTTCAGTTACTTCAAACAATAAGCATTTTGATTCAAAACCTAAGAAGAGAACATGCCATATGTAAGTCAGTTGTTGAATAACGAATCAGTTTTTACAGGTCCAGGTCCTTATTCCTTGTAGTTTATTCTAACACTGTTGGATGAGTTTATTGATCTTCCTCGTGAAAATTTTGCAGACTATATGTTCAGTAATGAACATGTTAACTACCTAATAACTTACTCGCTTGACTTCCGCAATGAAGAGCTACTTTCTTACTATATATCATTCTTAAGGTTTGTTTTCTCTTCTTTTAGCCGTCCTTATCACTATAAGCGGCTATTGTATGTTCTTTTTGTTAATTTCCTGACCTCTAAGTTTTGAAAAGTACTTATTAACAATGGTATTTCAATTGCATGCTGTGCTTGTGAAGAGCAATAAGTGGAAAGTTAAACAAGAATACAGTTTCTCTGCTTATAAAGACTCAAGATGTAAGTTTTTTTTTTCTTTTATATATGGAATATTTTGCATTGTAAATAAATGCTTTATTTGTTTACTCATATTTTAGCCCCCATTAGAAACAGCTGTTTCTCTTTTTCTCCCCCTCTTTCCTTTGGTGTGACTTCTATATTTCATTTGTTTTCTAGGATGAAGTAGTTTCTTTCCCATTGTATGTTGAGGCAATACGGTTTGCTTTTCATGAAGAAAGCATGGTTCGTACTGCAGTGCGTGCGCTAACACTGAATGTTTATCATGGTAGGTTTCAATTTTTCTATTCTTGTTCCTGGTCTTTTCATTTCCTATTTATACCTTCAAAAATACATTTATCTGTTAGCTTAAAAAATTTTATATTCTGATACATCTTTTTTGGTTCAGTTGGAGATGAGTTTGTCAATAAATTCGTTACTAGTGCCCCTCATTCTGATTATTTTTCAAACTTGGTCTCATTTTTCCGAGAGCAGTGCATCAATTTAAGCAAATTGGTTTCTGAATGTCCGAAGTAAGTGTCTGGGTAATAGTCTTATTGTGAAAACAACAGAAGCCTTTTATTTCCTAACATATATGGTTTTCTGACTAGGACAGAAACCCATGCTCGGAGTCGGTTTCTGCAATACTTGCTGCTGTGGATGAAATTGAGGATAATCTCTACTACTTTAGTGATGTTGTCTCTGCTGGGATTCCTGTTGTTGGGAGGTTAATAACAGACAACATTTTGCAGCTTTTGATACTTCCTTTGCTGTTTCCAGCTCTTCAAATGGATGCTGGCAGTGTATGAGAGTTTCTGCTTTCCTTTCCCTCATTCTGGATGTCGTAATGAAAAAAAAAAAAAAAAAAACTGGATTTTGTGGGTTTTTTTTTTTTTAATTGAAGTTGACCTTTGACTTATATTGATGCTGCCTGTTCTTTGATTTTTGTTACGCTCTTAACTTAGAACATGAAGATTGGTGCAGTCACTTCTTTGTATCTACTTTGTTGCATCTTGCGCATTGTGAAAATCAAGGATCTGGCAAACACCATTGCTGCTGCTCTTTTATATCCACTAGAGGCCTTGACTGCAAATTCTGATGCTAAACTCAACGGCTATGTTTCTGGAAATCATTGTGCAAATGAAAAAGAAGAGCCAGACATGGATAGTCTTGCTCCAGTGAATTCTGGACAATTATGTGTTGATATACCAAACGAGTCTAGTTCTTCACAGGTTCATCCTGAATGCATTATCACAGAAAGGAATTTTTCCCGTTCACATTTGCCTTTGAGGTAAAGTATGTTTTCATTAATTGCAGCCAATTGCTCATGAATATAGGTTTTATATTCCTACTTTCTTTTCTATCACTTTTAACATATTTTAACACATATCAACAGTGAATAATTACAATCCGAAAGTCAAAATTTTTGTTATTTCTTGTCATAGTTTTTTACATAAATCTTTTGTTGCTTCTGGATAGACTTTTTGTTGATAAAAGTATAAAATATGTTTGGCTTTTGTACATAGTCTTTAATTTTGCATTCAGATATATGATTAGGTATTTATAAATTTGTAATTTTGGTTATTGTACTGGCATCATGACTTTGAATTCGTTAGATTCTTGTCTTCAGGTTAGAACTATTTTTTTTGGTCTTGAATTAAGTCTTAAGTTATTTTCTGTCAAATGTCAGTTTAATTGTAATCATTATGTTATATGCTTTTATGCTTTTTGGTTTTTGTTCTATTTCATTACTTGGCATTTAACTCTAATTTCCATTTATGGGTGAAGATTTTGTTCAAATAAAAGGAAGTAGAATAAGTCTAATGTAAGGATAAGAATCTTAAATTGAAGTAATTATGTAGCTTAGGTTGGTAGACTTCAGCAATAGTTGATGAACCTGTAAAGAAAAGTCAGATAAAGGTCAAAGTAGGTTGCAGATTTGGTATTCAGGGGGCTTAGTAAAAAATATTATGAGCAATGGGGCTTAATTTGCAAGCATTAAGGACAAGAAGGCAAATCATGGAATAAAGCAAACTGGCGTTCTTGTTCATTAATTACCCCAAATTACTGATCTTCCCTGTAAACAAAGATCCCCCTACTAGTACTTAATCATAGTGTGACCTAAAATGTTTGGGTCTATAGGTTACCTTATATAAAAACACCTAAAGCATGAAATGGTTCTTGCACAAATTTTTGGGGTAAAATTAAAAAAAAAAATGAGAAAAAAAAGTTCCCTAATCATGATTGTGTTAATTCTCTCCAAGTTGAAGCAAATCCATCCTTGTAAGGGAGCTTGATTGTTGAACTCCAAACTTGCTTACACGGAGTATATGACAATCATTTGGAATTCAGGAAATTCACCATTTCTGTTGGTAGAAAATATGAAAGCTAAAGGGATTCATAATTGCAGTCTTAGCACCATCTTTTTTTTTTTTTGGAGTATGAAGTCGGTACATGTCTCTACTCAGAGTTGTACTTTGTCCTTGACTGTCAATTCATGGCTCTACTTCTCATCTTTTACAATCATGGGTATTATGGAGCATTTTTGAGAATCTAGATTTATGATGGTGATTTGACTACCTTGGTACTTATTTGCTGGATGATCTATGCTTTTAGGTTTTAAGAGAGTGATTCCTTTTGAAGGCTTAGGGTTACATATTTTTATGTATATGTGCCTTCTAATCAGGTCCTATTTCAGTTAAAATATTCTTGATCGTAGCCACTCCAACTTGGAGCAAAACACTTTCTTAATAAAATTTGTTAGTGTTGTTTTAAAATTTTCACCACAAAAGATGAAGGACCTGAGAAGCAATTGGATCAAGGTTTAAATAAGCTGCTGAGGTTTTATGCTTATTTTGGCCAGATAGTTAAGATGCTGTTAGGTATTAGACTTAAATCTTAAACCTTAACAAAACCAAAAAATGATCTTATGAGAATGTTAACTATTTAAAATACATATTACAATTAAAGCTCGAAGGTGAAGCACTAGACAATTTCTTAACTTTTAACCCATTAGAAGATCCCTAGTCCAATACCCATCGGACCCAGAATAACAGAAAATCAACGAAAACGACCTTCCACAGTTTCTTATGGTATTCCCTTTCCAAAAGCAATTAATGATTTTCTTTTCTGTGTTGTCCTCTAAATCTTAGGACTTGTGAGATGCAAAGATAAATGGTTGCAATTAAAAAACGCAATAGCATAGCCAAATCATCTGTGCAGTTTTGTATTCAGATAGATATGAATATATGCTCCTTTGGTGAATGGCAGTGATTAGTCTTAATGGAGATGACAACTACTAGTAGGCTGTCCTCATGCTGCTTTCATTGTTGGTGTTCTTAGATTCATAACTGTTTGTGTTTTATATGGTCTAATTGTGAACTTGTATATGTACCATCTGTAGGGAGACTTTGCTTTCATATCTCACTGATGGAGATGATGCGCGAGCCTTGGGCTCTTTGAGTGTGTTGGCTACATTGTTGCAAACAAAGGGTAATTATGGTGAAGAAGTTCCTATCACTAATCTGTTTTTTATTGCTATTTTCTTACTGAATATCTACATTTGTAGAATTGGATGAATCAATGCTAGATATTCTTGGCATTCTTCCTCAACGCAAGCAACACAAAAAACTCTTGCTGGTAAGTTTTAATATCTGTCATTATCTTCAGCGGGAATAGTGTTTTTTTTTTTTTGGCATCTGATAACTAAAAAATTGCCTATTTCCTTGGATTATAATCATGAGCTTATCAATGACTTATAGTTCAATACACCTAAAAGATGGCCGGGTGGGCCATAATGATAAGCTCTAGTTCAGTGCTTCCTGGTGGAGTCTAATAGTGTTTCATATGCATGGACAGCATAATTTTGAGCAAGTATTTTGACAAAAAAGTTCCGTTAAGATCAATTTAATACTTATTAATTGATGCCTAAGAGTAAAAAAAAACAAAAACTTGGAGGAATATTGGTTTGTCATTCTGTACCTAATTGCCTTTAGGGAAATTCTTCCACTTTTATCTAATTGATTGAACTGTCAAACCTTTATTGTTAAATTGGGCAGCAAGCGTTGGTAGGCGAGGGCTCAGGTGAAGAGCAACTTTTTTTTTCTGAAAGTGGCTCCCTAAGAGATGGTGTTAGCGGTGAGATTGATGGATATTTACAAAAGTTGAAGGTATTGTTCTTTTGCTCCTCTCTCTCTCTCCCCCCACATAAAAGAAAGTGAAAAAAAAAAGGATAAAATGATCAATTTTCTTTCTTAATGTTTTTTTAATTCATATATATTGGTTCATGCAAAGTACAATTTCTATGTTGGTTTCTTCGATTACCTCATCAAGAGTGTGGATTGATAAATTTATCCTCTTTAGTAGCCTAATCTAGGGTTGTGGTAGATTCTTGTTTGATCAAGGATAAATGTTCTCGGTAGTTCAGTAATTGTTGGTTTACTACTTTATAAATTTAGTTAGTCGTGGTATAGCCTTGTAGATGGTATTGTGGTTTTTTATCCTCCTTTTTTTGGTATTATCTGAATGAGCTTGATTGTGGTCCCTTGGGCCAAGATAATTATTAACGACTTTATCTTAGTTAAGTTTTTTGTGCAACATGGGAAGTAAAACTAGAGTAGGGAGAGGGGAGAAAACACGGTGAACATGGATATAAAATAGTGAGAGTACTGAGAAGAGAATGGGTAAACAATTAAGAAATAGGGAGAAATATAAAAAAATTATTGACATAGAAGAGAATGGGTAAACAATAAAAAGATAGGGAGAAATATAAAAAAAATGTTTGACATATATGATCTTCCCTGCATCATCTCTATTCTCGGAGAAAACTAAACCTTGAGTTTGGAAGTGTTGTACTGAAATAAATTTGAAGCTATACTCTTGAACAACACTATCAACAACAAATTTTTGCTTTCTGGCATTAACATAGTCGATAGAGTTTTTTCCCCCTCATTTGGACCATATTTTGAAGAATAAGTGATTGGATAAGTAGCCAATCACCATACTCATCATTTGCTCGACTTCGAAGAACTTGGCCTTTTCTTCTACAAGCCCAACTCACACAACTTCAACCATTTTAGTTGCAAAACGTCGTTATTGTGTTGTTAAAACGTCAACTGATTGATCATTTTGCTCTTCTTTGGCTTTACTTCTAGCTTCTCAACATTTGATTCTTCTAAGATTGCCTCGAATTTTTCTTGACTTGTGAGAAAATGTTTCTACTTTTTCTTCTTGAGTGCTGTGTGCTTGAGAGCATTGGCAAAGTCATCCATCCTCCTGAACTCTATAAATTGAATTATAAAATCCCTGAATTGAGTCTATGCCCTAACATTGTCATATAAGGATTAGGAATAATCACTATTCTTAGTAGATTCGAAATAATAGCAATTTCCTTGAAAGTGGAATAATGTTAATGACATTAATATTTATAATGACTATAATTGAAGACAAAGGATAAGAATTAAACCTGTATACAGCAAAATTATTGCATACATCTTGGTTTAGATTCATCAAATCAAATTTAGGGGAAAATGAATTTTTTTTTTTTTCGTATATGCCGTTGAGCTAATGTGGTGCTAATGTAGTATGTCATACACATGATGATGATGTGTGAGCAAATAACATGATAATAAATTGGTGAAAGGATAATGGCCACTTGATGATGTAGTGTATAATGCTGATGTCATTTTTATAAAATGGTACTCCATCAATATGCAGTGATTGTAAGTCTTGATTGGGTTAAATGAAAACTTGATTTAATGTGTAGATATGTGTAGTTGCAATTGATGGAAAAATGATTGGTAGAAAGGGAAAGTGAGCAAGTATTTGAGGATGACACCAGTTAATTATGACAATGCTTGATGTTAATCATCCAACCTAAAACTAATAGGTGATAAGTGGAGGGGTGCAACTTGAATATAAGGCCACAGGCAATCTAGTATTTAACTGATATGGTATAACACTTTTAACTAGCCTCCATCACGTGTAGGTGGAGACAAAAGCACTTACCACGTGACAAACTCAAAAGGGGTAACTAGCAGGAGTACCAACAAGACAAAACCTGGGCTATAATACCAGCTAAGGAAACATGGCAAGATAATTGTTTTCAGGAATCAAGCTTTCATTGTTATGTTGTATTCATTAACTATACATAGGTATAAAGTGATAAGTTACAGAGTTTAGATAAACTAAAACTCTAAGATAAATACTTGATAAACATTCTAGATAGGCTAAGACTATGAGGTAAATAGATGATAAGTACAAAGACAACGACAAAAAAATTAATTAAAATGCTTCATTCTAATCAACTGAAATATTTATCCTTTTCAACACTTGATCTTTTGATCACATTAGGCAATTAGTGAAGCAAAACTCTTTAGCGTTTATTAATAGAATCATATATTTTAAGTATTGGGGCTTTTTAGTATTTTAGCCTAATAAACTATAGAATTTTCTTTGTTTATGTATATATGAATTATTTTTAGAAATTAGTGACTTTATTCAAGTTAGTGCTTTTTTATTCATTGTTCCTCAGGGTATAGAAGGGTCCTTGGATAGAATGCATCTTGCACCTTTTAATAACATTTAACAGGCCAAGCCTGGGGCTATAGATTGTAGTAAAGATTGAGATTTAACTTACAATGCATCATCTTTGTAGTAGATTCAGTGCTTGTTGAGCACTCATGTCGACATAAAATAAAAGTAAATGAGAAAAAAAGAAAGCAAAGAAAATCGTAAGGATTATATATTTTTCGACATGTGGTTTTTATCTCATGGAGCATCCAATGCTCTGCATTATGAATTTTTGTCACTTCATGCACCTTATTCTTGATTGTCTAACACTGAATCCTTAAGTTTTGGTTTTGATTATTTTTATGACATAAAGAGTTTTAATTAATCAGAATAGGGTGTCCAGAGTTCTATACTTTACTGTCAATAGTTACCTTGTAATTATCTTTATTTACGAAGTTTTCTACTCTTTCCATGCTTTTTCTGCTGGTAGATTTATTGTATCTTTTCAAGTCCTTAGTATCTGTAACTAATTGACATATGTACTTGCATTAAATCTCTGAAGTTTTTCTCATTGAACTGACCGCTGTAAGCACAAATTTTTTTTGTCTAGTGATTGATAACTATAGTGCTCTACCTGTCACTAAGCAAGTTCTGGGCTTTGAGTTTAGGCAATTGTTGTTTAATTTTGAATTTTTTTGGCCATAAGCTTTAATATGTGAATTTGGTTCATACGCTGCTGCTCCTTGCTCTATATTACAGAGAAGAAAGAAATTATGTTTTTAACCAATGCTATAATTTCCTTTTCCTTCAATGTTTAACAGGAATATGGAGTGTCTATTGCAAGAACTGGAGCAAGCCCTCGTATACATAGAAGCCAGGTAATATACATGATTTGCATTTGTGAAAGCAATAAAAGCAGGAATCAGCTCTCTAAATAAAATAATTGCGTTTCCTTTTCCGCTGGGTAATAAGTTTTGTTAAAAGCTAAACTCACATAAAGCAGAAGAATAAGGGGGACAATCCACAAATCGTCATTAGTGGAAAACAATCATATAGCTCCACACTTTACCATGGGATACGATAAATAATATATATTAAGATTGAATATATATATATATATATATATAAATATGAAGGATAATGTTGATTCTATTAATCGAGGGACTCCAAATTGACCATCCTGCATTTATTTTTGATGCACTCTGTCCTGATTTTGGGTGTAATTTTATCATTGCTTCAAAGAAAAAGGAATATTCTGTTAGTTTTTGTTATGTGAAAAAATAAAATTATAATCAATTTTTAAATGCCAATTAAAGATAATATGAATGATTAAATAAAGGAAGAAGTAATTTTTTTTTTATAGAAACGCTAACGAGGCAACTAAGTTTGCTTATGATTATATATTTTATATCTGTACAAAAATTTATAAATATTTATATATTTTAATATTAAAATGTATAAATTATTTGCAAGACAATGTATAAAAAATTCTTCATTTTCCCTCCTTTTTGACATTACTTTTTTTTTGTCCTAATTTAATCCAACCTATCAATTTGTTGATTTCTATAAGAATGCTAGGTCCTCACCTAATGGTCAACATTCATTTTTTAATGGTCAAGTGTTGAGATTGCACCAAAAATTAGGGTAGAGTGGTGACATTGCACCAAAAAATGTAAAGCCGTAAATTTGGATACCCTAATTTAGTAGTCATAAATTTGACCATTATCTTATATATTAATGGAAAATTGATATAAATAATAAATGCTATGTTAGATTTAAGAAGAAATCATTGAATCAAAAGCTTCTTTTGATGTTTTATGTACTTACATATAGTAAAAGTTAACTAGTAAATGTATTAAGTATTAACAAGTTTAGTCAAGGCGTTATGCCTTAGCACTAGACAGTGAAAGAGCTTCAGACCCTTTTGAGCGAGGTTCATTTTATTAGGCACATGCTTGCTGTGCCTAGGTATGTGCTTTTTTGTAAGGCAATAGGTGTAAAAAAGCTCCCATCTGAAGTTCTCTTAATGCTTTTTATTTTTAGCTTTTATTCATTAGCTTTACCCTTACTTGCAAGAAAGGAGATTATATCAAACTCTCACCTTATTTAATATTAGTGAATTCAACTAAAAATTTAGGACCATAAGGAAATCGTGAATATGGATCAACAAAAAAATTTTGCATGTTTTGTAGATAAACTGGACCACTTTTAGAGTTTATTATTATAATTGTATATCTTAAGCTTATTTACACACACGCACACACACACACAAATACATATACGTATAGCCACAACAAAAAACACACAATTGTGCTTTCCTTCACTTAGTTGAGCTTGTTTTTGCACCATGCGCCTTAGGCAATAAGAAGATTATTATAGTGCCTAGAGTGCGCCTTGCGTCCTTTACAACATTGCTATTCATGGTAGCTTCAACTCAACTACCAAAAAAAAAAAAAATAATAGTAACAATTTTCGAAAAGAAGTTTTTGAGTATTTTCGATTACAAATAATCACAATTTGATATTCACAACATCTAAACTATGAAGCAACCAATGTATTCATAAAATTGTTGGTCCAACAAAATTTCATTAATCCATCATTGTAATTCATAAATATACTTGGCTTGGCTACTAACTAATAATATACAAATATATAGTAAAAACTAATAAATATATTAACTGTAGCATCAACTCAACCACACAGCAAGATTAATAGTAACAATTTTGTAAAAAGATTTTTTTTTTTAGTAACATTTTTCTAAAATGATTTTTTTTTTTTTTTTGAGTATTTCGATTCCAAACAATCACAATTTCTAAATGATTAAGCTACCAATGTATTCATTAAAGTGTTGTTTCGACAAAATTTCATTAATCCATCATTAAGATTGCATAAACATACACGGTTACTAACTAATAACAAATGATGATTAATTGGATGAAAAAAAATATGAATAAAATAACATTTTATGCATGAAGTATTCAAATAAACAAAAATATACTTATATGAAGAAACATTACCTCAGAATTCATAAATCCATCACCACGATAAGCATCTATATTTTTACTTTAAATAATATTTTATTGGGTGAAAAATAGCATTGTTAAAAGAGACAAAAGTCAAAATAGTGCAAATTTATTTCAGTGATGTAAAGACCATAATAATTTTGAAATGCAACTTTTATTGTAGGTCCTTGATGCATTGGTCAATCTTCTTTGTCGGTCAAATATAACTGCAGAAATATTGTGGGATTGTGGTTGGCTTTTGCGCCAATTGCTTCCTTATAGTGAGGCCGAGTTCAAAAGCCATCATCTTAAATTGTTGAAGGTGAGTGGTATCTCTCTATATGATCATGATGACAACTTAGGTTTGGAAGTAATATTTGAATAATTAAAATCCTACATTCATTGAAAAATTCCTTTTGGTTAATCCTTTTTTCTTCCTAAATTTGACGTGTTTGCCCCCATATCCAACACTTATGAGATAAATACTTTATTTCTGTGTATTTTAATAGGTAGGGTGAGGGTAATGATAGACACAGTGGTCAAAAGCATTTGGTTATTTAATCGTGGAATACATGGTAATTGAGAAGTCAGTTTCTAGATACTACATTGAGACCTGCTATATGTAATAGAATATTTGCTAGGTAACAAACAGTAGTAATTGTAGAGTCAGATTTTTATTTCTAAGAGATTGTAACTTAGTGTAAAATAGTTTTTTTGATTTCTAGAGTTCAGTAGAATGTCAAAATTTCTAGAATAGGAGTACCTTGCTGTGTAGAGTCTTTGCATCCGATCATCTAAATATGACATAGAATTCTAGAATTTCTTCAGCAGTATATCCATGTCCAATCCGATTGGCTAGGGCATAATCCAACATGATGGCATGTAAATGGCCTTTGATGCCTTATGAACTATTTAGCATCCTCATCAACCATCTCCAGTGTACGTTATATCTTTTTTCTATAATGTTTCAAATTTGAAAATAGCTAGCAACTTGAATCTTTATTGGTTTACGCACTTGGACTTTTTAACTAAAACTTCTGTTCATCATTAGCTATTAATTAACATTCTTATTGTGTGCAGGATTCATATAGGAACTGCACAAGTGTTCTTCTACAGGAGACTAAAGGGATCTGGCACGATCTACTTATAACAGTGCTTTGTGATCAGTGGAAAAAATGCAAAAGAGGTATTTTTCTAAGAAGTTAATGCTGTAAATAGTCATTTTGGTTGTTAAGTTTTTGACTGAAGCAGCTTATTGTAGCTATTGAGGCTTCATCCCCTCGAAAGGAGCCCAAGTGCATACTCTTGCCATTTCAGAAATTGAATTCTGAAGGTAGGATTCACTGCTGTTCACAAATTGGATGGTTTTGAACCTATTTGCGATCTTTGTTTCTTTTATTTTCCTTGAATGTGGAATATTCATTGATTTACTTCTTGCATTTACAGATATTCCTGCTGAATCATCCTTTGCAGCTGGTGAGAGGATGAGTGAACTGGTAAAGGTTTGTATATATTCCCTCTCTTCTCTATATTTTATTTTGATACAGTAAATCAAAAAGCATTGGACCAAAGTGCATGTTACTGCATGCGTGATGTTTAATTTTAGAGTCTGCTATGGAAATGTCCTTTTCTTTTGCTTTCCTCCTCTGCTGGTCTAAAGATATATACATGTGAATAAAGCAAGGGAAGAAAACAAGACCTTTGCATTAATACTTTAAGCACAATATCAAATAGTTCAGCCCTTTTTATTCCTTCACTATTTCTGTGTATCATTCTAATTGAATTAGGTTCCTAATATCCTTAACCTTTCTATATTAGGTATTTGTACTTCTTCATCAACTTCAAATGTTCTCCCTCGGTAGGGCTTTGCCTGAGCAGCCTTCTATGCATCCTCCAATTGATATCCCAGCAACATCCCGTGCCAGGGAAGCTGGTCTGGATGTTTCAGGTCCAAAGCCAGGCACTGAAATAAGACTAGGTCTGTTCTGTCTCTTGTACTACTAGCTCAATAAGTGATTGTGTGTGCGAGTGTTGCATGTGTTTTCCATGTTCAATCCCCTCCAATTCTTTACCGAAAGTTTCTTACAAGTTATAGTTGCAGAATTGATATTTTTTATTCCCTAACTTTGGTCACTGCCATTGCAGTTCATGCACTGCCCTGTCGGATTGCATTTGAAAGGGGCAAAGAACGCCATTTCTGCTTTCTAGCAGTTTCTCTAGGCACATTGGGATGGGTTCTTCTTGCTGAAGAGTTACCATTGAAGCAGCATTATGGTGTGGTTCGTGTCACTGCACCTTTGGCTGGAACAAATGTAAGCTCAGCTGTATTTTCTGTTGTGTTTTTCTTACTAAATGTTGCAGAACTTGTGTGCACTTGATTGAACGCTTGTGCATGTGCTGTTTATTTACTTCCTGTCTGGAATAAAAATTGAGTTTTAGCATAATCAGTGAGGGTGGGAACTGGGAAGGACTTGAGGTTGGTCTTTTTACATTTTACAGTCAAAGTCTAGAGCTGGCAAAAAGGCTCCTAGCACACAACGCCTGCCCAACCTTACCAAACCTAACGAAAACCGAAAAAGAATGAAACTTTGACCTAAAACTACATTAACCTGTGGCATAACTGAACGCTGACCTAAATTTGAGACTAAGCTTGAAACTTAGATTGAGTATTAATATGTATTATTTTCTCATTTTAAATTTTAATTAAATTAAAAAATGATTACTATAGTGCCAATGTGCCATTTTAAAAATGACTTGGACTTTGATCTTACTTTACCTAAAAAACTGAACAACCAGGAATTGAGTGATTTGAAACCCAAAGTTATCCAAACTTGTGTTTATGTAGGATTGAATGGCATTACGGGATTGAATATCACGTCGTTCCTACCTTAACTTTTCCCTGTAATTGTGCTAATGTTTTCAGAAGTAATTAGTTTTTTCTTGTCCTTTATCTTCAGCCTAGAATTGATGATAAGCATTCAAGATGGCTACACTTACGCATTCGTCCATCAACTTTACCCTTTTTGGATCCTCCTAAATCTGGCATGCATGGGGAAACGCGGATAAAATCTCTAGTCGATGGAAGATGGACCTTAGCATTCAGGGATGATGAATCCTGCAAAACTGCTTTATCTATGATTCTTGAGGAGATTAATCTACAAACCAGTGAAGTGGAGAGAAGGCTAAAACCAGTTCTTGACCTTGAACTGTAGTAGATTCTTCAAATATTTTTCTATATACTTGAGTACTTCCTCAAAGTTCAAATACCTTTTGCTCCATTGTTACCAACTTGTTTGAAGTGTTTTGGTAATAGTTAGCTTTATGCTTTTAGGTGAGAGTTTGTTATTTGTCTTTACAACCTTTTGTATATGCTCATATGGAGATCCTCATGTGTAGATTAGGTCCCCTGATTTAGCGCCATTCTTGGTATCCTATTCTATTCTAGCTGCGTCCCTTGTCTGATTCGTTAGTTTATTGGCCTTGTTTTTTCAGTTGCCATTTTTTTCTTTTTATTTTTCTGCTTTTTCTTAAGCTTAGGCATTTCGTCCCCCTAATTTTGTAAGTTAATGTAACACATTTTGTACATTTGCGACCTTATATTCATAGTAAAAGCTATTGTGCATTCCTTCTGATTTTGTTTCGAAAAATTACGACAGTGTAGTTTGCTCATACTTGCCGGCCGCAAAGCTCTGTCCCGTAACTGCACGTGGTAATCGAGTCCTTTAGCTCGAATTTTATTAGCTTGAGTTATTTTAGATTTGATTTTGTGTTTGCATATCGTTTATATATTGTTTTTATTTTTTGTTAGATATAATAATTTCAATATAACTTTAGTGTTTAAATTCAAACATAAATTATTATTATTATTATTATTTTTAAGTAAGTTTGTATAATCTGATATTCTTTGATTATATTTGCATGTTAATATTAATATTTACTAGCAAAAAATAATTATAATATCTAATAAATATATACTAGAATTTTAAAAATAAAAGAACTTTCAAATTTGAAATTTTATATATTTTATTGTCCATATACTGTTTTAATTGCTTATCAATATATGTTTATATATTTATATATTATTTAAATATTTATATATAAATTTAAGAGATTTTTTAATAAAGTTACGTTGATGCAAAGATCCTTGTTTTTCAAACATTAATTTGTTTACCTTAAAACGTTCTAGGGTATAAAATCAATTCGTTAAATACTTGACTATAAAAATAAGGTAAATTATCATATAAATATTTAATAATTGATTTGATAAATTTTAATATTCAACATGCAAATATGTTATAATTTATATTATACAAATAAAAATATCTTTGTATACACTAAAAATTAAATTAAAATGGGCAAAATGAATAAGAAATAAGATTAAGATTTAATAAATATGTTTTTATTTTAAATCTATAATCTCTTAAATCTTATAATTTGATTTTTTAAAAATATATAAATAGTCATTGATATATTTAGAAGGGTAATGTATAATAACGACTTGTACCTATGTTATAATAATATACTTACAAATATGTAAGTGGAGTGGGATAATCATCTCAAGTACGCAATAAAATTGTTTTCAAGTAAAATAGATGCATGAATTTGAGACTTGACTGCAGTATTCCCAAATCCAAAGAAATCCAGTTACATAAATATTTATTTTTAATTAAAATTACACTGTCTATATTTGTTTGTAAATATTATTTATTATTTATTTTTCTATATTTAATAAAATTATAACTAAAGATGAGTTGATCAAATAATTTGTCTCAATTTAATCTAATTTTAATTTAAAATTTAATAAATTAAACTCAGATGACTTGAATTTAAATAACCTGAGTTTCAAACCCCATGACGAACCCAAAATAACCCAAACAAGAATAATTAGTGTTAAATCCAAATAACCTGAATTCAAAATTATTCAAATCCAAAGTGACATAAACTTGGAATGATTAAAACTTGAATATGATACAAACTTTTTAATATCCAAATTGATCTAAATCGAATTGACTTGACCTAAAACCAATCAAACTCGTCCAATTGATAAGTCCACAATGTCACGGTGGTATGTCACATGCTGATCCATTTTCTTGTCCACAAAAAATATGTAGATCAAATAATATAATTAGTTTTATTTTATGTACATTTAGGTAGAAATTTTCAAGAACAGGCCATGGTTGAATACTGACATTGTACATACAAAGTGTCGCCAGTGGAATTAAGCTTTCAAGTTATAAGTAATGTATCAAATTTGTTTTTAGTAAAACTACTAGGATCTGGAAGCTTGTTGAACTCCGGCTAATTTTGCTCGAGCTGACTGAGGGTCTTTTTTTTGTGGGAGCTTTTTGCTACACAGAACTTGAATCCAAAATCTTGCCTACAGGGAAAGGAGTGCCTACCAGTCCAACCAACCATGCATTGGTAGTAATGTTTATTAATTGATACTAGCATTTGAAATTTAATTTTTTTAATTAATTAATTGTAAAAATTAATTTTAAATAAATTATGATTAATTTTTAATATTTTATTTTTAAATTCTAATAATATAAACATTAATATATTATATCATTTTTAATTATGAAAATTAAATTTACAATAATTGTTTTGAATCGAGTACAAAATTTAAATTAACTTGGGAGTAAATGTACGGATCAATTATATAAAAAAATATTTAAAAATAAGAAAAAAAGCTTATTTTTTCCGAGTGGGTTTGGTATGGATAATAGGGCTCACCTGTGAGTGAAGTACGGACTAACTCTTTTAAGTACATTAAAAATGAAACAAAAACTAGAAAAATTTTCCGAGCTAATCAAGTCCAAGCCTAAATCTCTTTAAATACATCATATAACAATTTAAACATAAAAATAAAAACTTATTTTCTCGCTGAGTGGATCATTCTAAAATTAAAAAAATAAATAAATTTTTTTCAAGTGAATCAAATATACATCCTAACTCAACATGCAAATCTTTAAAAATTAATTAATAAAATAAAATAAAAATAATCATTAAAATAAAATAAAAATTAGTTCATAAAATAACTTTTCACCTAATTGAATAACTATAATAAATTATTTAAATAAATTTTATATTTTAATATATTGGGCAATCTAATTTAGAGTCAAAATTGAATCATTAGGACAAAGCATGCAAATTATGGGATAAATTGAGATATGAGAAAAAAACAACTTCAAAAAATAATAATAACATGACATGGTACAAAAAATAATATAAACTCGATTTTTTCGTCCATAGGAAAATGAAGAAAAAAATAATGTCTTCATATTTTAAAACAAAAAAAAAACACAAAGCAGAATATGATAATTTTTTTATCTTAATTGAATAACTATGAAAAATTATTTAAATAATTTTTTATATTTTAATATCTTAGGTAATTAAATTTAAAGTCAAAATGAATCATTCGATAATTTATGCAAATTATGAAATGAATTAAGAAATGATAAAAAAAAAATTAAAAGAAATAACTAAAGCAAAATATTATATAAAAATAATATAAATATGATTTTTATCTACACGAAAATGAAGAAATAAATAAAATATTAATATTCTAAAGTACGTAAAAAATAATAAAAAATATAAAAATCACCTTTTTTTCCTATTTTTTTTCCTTCTTTTCTCTTTTTCTCGTCCTTTCTTTCCACTCCTCTCCTTCCTCCCTGCCAGAAAAGCTATATATATATATACACGGCTACAAGTGTCAGCCCCTGGCAGTAGCCGAAACAGTAAAAGCCACAGTGCTTCCCACAGTGATATTTGCTTTCTAGTATAGATTTATTGATTTTCTTTAGGCATAAAATCCTTCTATTGAGGAAATATATATATATATATATCTCGAAGGTAAGAAGAGAAACAAATTAAAAAAGTTAGCATCCAGTAATTATTTAAATTACTCCAAAGTTGTTTATAACATTTCCACGAGGGCTATCCTTTTTTGAAAATATTTATGGAGTTTTTCAAATAAAGGATACAAAGAAGATAATAAATGAAGAATTGTGTAAAAATTTAAGATCAAGTACGTGCAATTTATTTACTTTTTCAATCAAATGGTTTATATATCTTAAAGTTTTTGCTTTAGGTCAAATAAAATTATTTTTGTTTTTTTCCCCAAGCATGAATATTTTCAATAGCAGTAAATCAATATGTAATTTATTATACTTCAGTAAACATAAAATTTGACATTGTTTACATATAATCTGTCTTAAATTATCAATTTTTACAGTATTTTAATGATACAAATGTTTCTTATTGTATATAAAAATAAACAAACTTTAACAAGTACTTACGATAAGAAAAATTATTTATCGCACGCGTAAACATGTGCTCAAGCACTTGTACACATAAACAATGTACATTTTATTTGTGTAATTTTTATCTATTCATAAAAATGTATTTGCATTATTATATTGATTTGAGAGATCAATTTAATAATATAACAATATATTACATGTAATTTATATTAAAAAAACAACATTTTAATGAAATTTATGCTAAGATAAATCATAAAAATATATTTCATCTCGTAAAATGCTTAAATACTTCTTCTTTCGTGTTACCATTATTGATATGGGAAAGAAAGTTGTTTAAGTATAATTTTTGATGTACAATATTGAAATTTATTGCTTTAATTATGTATAATTTTTAAAAAATTTTAAAAGTGAAACTATCTTTAATCCAATTAAACCGATCTTGCATTGATAATCCGTGATCTTAAAAAATTATAGATTGATTAACAATCCTATATTTTTACGACCAATTTTGTATGGGTAATTTGTGGTCTAATTTCAAGTTATCCTTGCCAACTATGTTCACTCTAGCCATTGACGCATATAAATATTTTCATTGACATATGTTCTAATGCACCTTCGAAAGCAATCTCTTCTACGGTCAAACTACGCTCTTGCTCTCATGGTTTTTTTTTTTTTTTCATTTTTATTTAAATGTGATAAAAAATATTTAGCAGTTCAATCTTGAATCCTTTTTCTACATTGATTACATCACACAATATTTAACGAACTCCGCTACAAATTCCAACAGAATATCGTTTTGTTCCTGCTATAGTATCTATGTATTTTTAGTAATTGTTGTGCATAACATCTTATCATGCCTAAATTTTATTGAGAAAATATCTCTCAATGTTAAAATCTTTTTGCATCTGAAAGCCAAAAATCAAAATGAATGTTACCAAATGTTCAACAAAAGATAATAATAGCAAATAGTTATGCAATCTAATGTTAGAGTATTAGATTTTTAATTTCAGTTGTGAGATATAGGAGTTTCCCCTATACAGAGCAATTAATGTTGGAACTCTAATTGTTTGACTGCTTCAACAATACATTATGACTAGAGCTGATGAAATAAACTTGATTGGAAAAAAAAATCCAAACCTATATTCGCCAATCTTCATTTAGTAAAAAAGTCAAAAACTCAAACTTGAAATTGCTCAAACCCGACATGATTCAAACCCGAATTGATAGATTAAAATATAAATTATAATAATCTAAATTTATTACTAAAAAAAGGTCAAATTGTAATTAAATAATTTTTATAAAATAAAATTTAAATTGTCAATTTTATTTTAATTTTTACTTTTTAATCAAAAATTAAAATTAAAATTTAATATATATGTATATATATATATATATATATGATATAAAAAAATAATTTTATCTTCATTGATCGTTAGTATTTAATAATTACTATTAAAATATTAAAATATATTTTACATATATTAAGTAATATTTAATCATATGATTTCTTAAAAAATTTAGTTTTGAACTAAGATTAAAACTTTTAGAACAAATACTTGAGTAATAATTAAAAGGAATTTTTTTTTTTGTATTGTTTACCCTAATTTAAATATAAGATATTACTATAGCTTCACATACAATCACTATAACAAAGTGCACTTATCATTATTAGCAATTATTTAATTTACTTTATACTAAATTATATAAGATAGGATGATATTGTTAAAATAAAAGTAATAGTTTTATTTTAAATTTATATGTGTAACAAAAAAGAATGCTATAAAATTATCATAAGTGTATCCATGATATATAATATATTTTAAATCTTTTTATAGGAATATCATGATTAATCTAATATTTTATTTAAAGGATTGTTATATATTTAAAAGATTATTTTAGTCTTTGAACGATTTTCCTGAAAGTCTTGTACAATTATTTTAAATTTATATGTATAAAGATAAAGAACACTATAAGGTTATAATAAGTACATCAGTGATAATTAAAATATATAATTTATTTTAAATCCTTTTATAAGATTATTATTATTATTATAATATTTTATTAACTTATTTAAAAGATTATTATATATTTAAAAACAGCATTTTAGTGTTGGAACAATTATCTTAAAAGTCTTGCTGTCATAATGCACCAAATGTTAATCACCATGTCAAATTTAGATGAATAAATTTCTTTTCTTGCACAAGATGGGACTTAGTTGCTAGAATGAATTGTTCATTTGACTTCTCCCTAAGTGGCTATTATTAAATGGTTGATAATCATGAAGTTTCCACCAATCTATTGGGCTAGGTGATACTCGAAGTTCATCTCTTAAGGGTTGCGAAACCCTAGAACATAAACTCTGATGTCTGCTTAAAACTTAGAGATTTACGTGAAAGGCTTTAAGAGTTAGTTACATGCGGGGAGAAACAAGCACCTCCATGATTTTCATATCATTACTTATTAATTATGTGTTAACCTAAATATTGATTGATGTCAATTTTGATTTTTTAGTATTTAATTATAATTCTCGTATTTTGAAATTCTTTATAACTAATATGATTATTCCAATTATAAGCAAATTGGATTTTAATTAATTTTTGAAAATCAAAATATTTTCTGCACCACTCTAGGGAAACCTAGATGAATAGAAAAGTTTATTTCTCAAAAAACTCAAAACTTTCTTTTATTTAAAGCGGATATACTTTTGTTTAAAACAATCAATAAGACATATTCCATATACTAAAAGGCATCTTCGAACAATTTCAACATAGGGATATTTTCTCAGATTTTAGTAAAAGCACGTGCATTGTAAGTAATAAACATAGACACTTGGTTTTTAATGTACCATTACCTAAATGAACCTAATGGACGTATATTGATATGAAAAAACCAACATGACCCTAAAGACCTAGTTTTAACATGAATCTTCATTAAAATGTTCTTAATGCATATATCTCACTATAAAAATACGAATATGCTCCCAAGGACTAGGATTTTTCATGGAACTTACTAAAATGGCCTTAATGTACATGTCTCGATATGAAAATACCAACATGCTCCTAAGGAATAGGATTTCTCATGTACCTTACTAGAATGGCTTTAATGCACATGACTCTGTATGAAAATACCAATATGCTCCTAAGGTGAATAAAATTGCCAAAGTGACACTAGATTATATAAAATAAACTAAAAGGCTCTAAAACAATGAAAATCACTAAAATGACCGTATGTTTTTTAAAGTAACCAAAATGGCCTTCAGATGCACGAAAAATTGCTAAGAGACCGTAGATTATGTAAAATAACCTAAATGGTCCTAAAAAGATAAATATTTCAAAAAAGACCCTAGATTATGTAAAATAATCTAGCAGCCCTAAATGCATGAAAATTGCTAAAATGACCCCAAATTATGTAAAATAACTAAATGGCCGTAAATACATAGAAATTACTAAAATGACCTTAGATTATGTAAATAACCTAAACTCATGGAAATTGCTTGAAATTCATGGAAATTACTCAAAAGACCTAGATTATGTAAAACAACCTAAATGACACTAAAATGCATGGAAATTGCTAAAAGAACACAAAAAATGCACATGAAACTTGGAAAAATTACTAAATGGTCCTTACAAGTTTGACCTATTGAGGGAGATCAACTTGCACAAACACCTATTTCCATCCATTCTTATGATCCTTTGCAAAGAATTGGAGGTCCAATGACTA
>JBBYHK010000008.1:3183643-3197510 GCA_038382065.1 Adansonia grandidieri
ATTTATGTAACTTATAATATATTTATGTAATTATAATAATTTTATGTATTATTATATAATAATATATGTAAAAAAAATTTTTAAAAAAAAGCAACCGGCATAGCCGGTTGCCTTCAGTACCTTACGGGAGCGCTCCCCATAAGTCCCCTAATAATACTCCTTCAAATTTTTGAAGAAAAAGGCTTTTCTCTCCCAAATGGCTCCAGCTGAAGATAGCCACATCGAAATTGGTACCTGAAACAAGAATTTCGAAAGGATCATCAAACACACCTGTACAAAAGTTGGTACCAGAGTTGCCTAATTCGGTTAACCCAAAGCGATTTAGTTTGTAAAATCAAGCGATCCATTTGTTAGAGAATAAAATTGAAATTCAAACCAAATTGATTATGACTTTTAAGATATATTAAGTAATTGAAACTTTTTACTTTTATGCATAACTATGAAAGGTTCTAAAAAGTTTATTTCTAAACAAACTACAGATGACTAACCCGCTTAGGCAAATAATGAATTATGTTTTCATTCCAGACTACTTTTAGCTGATAGTAAATTTATCCGAGGGTTAGGTATTCTATTCACATGACAAGTTCGACATGTATTGTAAGTATTTTTTTTAATTTAAATCGACTTGATTCAATTTAAATGATTGTTTACGTAATAAAATTTATATTTTATTAAAATTTAAAAAATTTTCAAATCTCGTCATAACCCATGAACACTTCAAAGTTTGTAGGATGTTGAATTTGTTTTAAAAAAATTGAAGACTTACCTTAAAAAGCCAGGCAGATATTATAAGAGCCTTCACATTTTTTATGGTTATTGAAAGAGACAGAAGATTTTCACAAGCAAATGTATTGTATCTTGGACATAATTCTTTAAACGGATCAATTTTAGCTCAGTTTATATTATTATTTAATAATAAAAAAATTTTATATTTAATTTATTTAAAAAATAATTTTTAATTATTTATTAATATTTAAATAGTAATTCAAACTTTTGAATCAATTGTTATAAGATTTGGCGGAAAAGTCTGTTGATGGCTGGTGTTTAGGATGATTTCAGACGCTATATTCGTGATAATTCATGGAGCTGTTCATAATATAAAAGAGTACATACATTCAGTGGAAACTATCGAGAATAAAAAAATAAATAAAATAAACTAAAAATCAAGTTTCCTTCCTTCTCCCCATCTTTCTTTATCTCCCCTTTCTGTGAATTAATGGAGGCCTGTACTTGCTCCAGGCTTCCTGCACTCAGCTTCATCGATCCCAATGACTCTAGGAGCTCTTTCGTTCTCTTGAGCTCTTTGTCTTCTCACTGAAATCCAATCCACCAGATTCCCTATCTTCGTCTCTTTCTGCTTACCTTCAGTCTACGAACTTCCCTCCACCTCTAGTAATTGAAAACCCTACAAAATACTTCCAATTCCCGTGGCTTTGAATTTGATACTTTAACAATGAAATCTTTTAACCTAGCAAGTGATATTAAAAATATTACAATGTATGTTTCGTTTTTTCACTGTATCTTAAAAGATAGTTGTCACTTTTCTAACCTTTTTTAACTCTAGAATTAAAAAATTAAAAAATTATCATATACTCGTTTAAACGTATTTTTAAAATTTAAAAACTCTATCAGATAATTTCTTTTTATTTCCTCATAAAGCAATTCTTTGATGGATTTTGCATGATTTTGTTATGAGAAATAATTATCAATGATCTGAAAATCATTTTGCAAATTTTGGAAATGCCTTGCTTTCTTTTCATTTCCTAAACACAGAGCAATATATGAATGGTCGAACTAAACTGGTAATTTCAAATATTTTGTTGTTCTTTTTTAAACTTTTATTTCTTGGATTCATTTGTAAAAGAAAACTCTTTGATTATCATGTCCAGTTGTTGCACAAGTACTTACATACATACATACATACATACATACATACATATATATGTACGGCAAGCAACAAAAATTAAATTTTGCATCGATCCTCTCTTCTTTCCCAATCTTATGGTAGGTCTCTTGGTTAACCTTCTTCTAATTGTGGTATGACTTTGATCTGCATTCTTCTATCAAATTCCCAATTGTCTTTTCTATATTCGACCAAGTTAATTTAATTTTGTTTTTGTTTTTGTTTTTGTTTTTCTTTTCGTTTTTGGTTCGGGTCCTTGTTCTGGATCTGATTTTGCAATTTTTGGCGGCTAAATGATTAATTGACTGGGCCACTGGGCCTACTAATCTTAATGCCGTTATAAAACTGCAAGGTTCGTCTGGCCTAATTATGTCCATTTAATTATTAGTTTTTGGGCACGTCGCAGGTGTAGCATTTATATTTTTCAAATTTTAATTTCATAAATAATTTGTTTTACTTTTTTTGATAATAATGATAGATAATAACAATTTATTTAAATTATAATTACATTATTATCCACTTTTAAATTTATGCAAATAGTGTAATGTCAGTATTACAATTGAATTAAACTTATATATGGGCATTAAACTTGAATTCATTGTTAATGTTTTGATTTGTCATAAAGAAATTTTTTTTATATTTCTATTTTATGATTTTTTTTCCAATAAATATAATATCAATAATGAAAATTTCAGAGCAGTAGCTCTCTTAAATAGAAATAAAACTCAATTTTAGAATGTTTCAAAAGAATTTATTAAAAAAAAAAAAAAAAAGACAGATAATGAGATAAATTATACAAGTGGATATGAAATCTCACAGTTATAAAAATATTGTTTGCTTTGATTTGAAGGTTATAGGACTTAGCTCAAATATTGATTTAAACTAAAATAAATTTAATTGTAAAATGGCACAATATGTTTAGTATGAAGCAATCAAAATATAATCAAACAAAATTAGATGTCTATGGTTATTTTAATTATCACAATTAAGAATAGGACAGAGAGTGTTTGAGCTTTTCTTTAAGAAACAAAAAATTTGTTTGAGCTTAGCTTGACATTAAATAAATAAATAAATGGAATTCTTCCAATCGTCGAGCAAAACCGAATCAATAGCTTGACTTAACACTCTTCCCTAGGTCTGAGCCTCTCTGCTCTGCTCCGCTCTGGAGGAGTCATGTCTCTCTTGCTAGGGGCAAGTGAGATATTCTGCTCTCCCCCGCTCTGGAGGAGTCATGTCTCTCTTGCTAGGGGCCAGTGAGATATCCCCTCGTCCACTGACATGCGGGTTCTTAGGTTTCTGTTTTCATCGTTGGTTGATTGATTCCTATTTCAATTGCATCTGATGCCTGAAATTTTTTAACATTTTCCTTGAGATTAAATTTGCATTTGATTTCTACTTTTTTACTTGCTTTCGAATTGAACCAAATGAAACTTGACTAGTAGAAAATACAAGAGAATATCTTTCCACAGCATAGAGTCATGGTCGATTCATATTTTCCTGAAGTTCTCTGCAGCATTGAACTTTAAATAAAGATGCTGAACTAGAATTTCTTAGACACCAACCAAAAGTAATGAAGCTTGTAGAAATATTAGAGCAAGGGCAAATCATTGACACAATTTTCCAGTCCCAGACGCAAGCAAACAAGCAAATAAGATGCCAACATTTCTATGTTTTATAGGGCTCAATATTTTACAAAAATCACCATCCATACTTGGCTTGTGTTTCAGCTTTAGTGAGCAAGCCTCTAGCTCTCCTCTCTTGCAGCTCCATCTCCTTTTGCTTCATATCATGGTACAGGGAACCGATTTGATGCTTTCTCTTGTGAAGCTTTGATGGTTTACCCTTCGTCGAAACGGGCTGCATACAAACAAAGTGAACATAGTAAATACCACAAAAATCGGAAGGTATAAAAACAAACATAGCCGTTCATAGTGCAGGTTGCAAACACTATCTGCTAAACAGTTAAAGGTTTAATTTGACGGTTACTTTGGAAGTGTTCGGTTAGAATGTAAGTGATAGTTTTATTTAGGGCTAAATTTTGGTATTAAAACAAGTAGGAATATCCGGGAGATTAAATAGGCAGAAGAACAATAGATATAGGCTTCAGAACTAATAGGTTCAGAATTGTTTCAGAAAATTGAAAAGCTAGCATTAACAGGTGCTAAGACTCATAATTTGTTCTGAAAAAATGAAGTTCAGGCTCATCTGTTTACGTTCTAGTGATTCTGTAACTATAAGCACTTGAGATCTACCAGATGAACAAAAAAGTCTAAAACCATGAATTTGAATCTGCAAATACTACACTACCAATGGTCTTCAACAAAATAAAAGAAAACCCACTTCTATCCTAGAGAAAATTAAGATGACTTAATAACATAGTTAACAAAATGCTGCAACTCCTGAAACTAGATTCAATCTGCAGAGCCTAGATTATTATGATTTTTTATTTTAAACTGAACAGAGTAGGTATTTCCCCAAATTTGTTACCGTACGACAGCTGATAGAGAGACATATAGAGAATACAGGGACAAGGAGATAACAGGCATTAATGAAGAAATGGAAGAGAGAGATTAGAAATAAAGCAAAAGGGATTCACCAAAAGAAAGTGCAGATGGAAATATCTGGAAAGCCAAAATTGTTTATGCATGAAATAATGCCAAATCAAAAGCATGGTTTTGAGATTTGAAAAATGGTCGCCACCTGTATTGCTAATCTTTGTACTTGCAACAATCTATTAATAGGATGCTGTTTCCACCCGCTTCACAAGCACAACTACATTGTGAAAAATTTAATCTTCTTTCATATTGCCATAAAACTCAGTATCAATACAAAGGCATGTTGGAGAAAGAAGAAGAAATGACTTCAAAAGCTCACTTTAACCCTTTTTTTCCCACTTTTGGGTAACATACATTGGTTGCATAAAACATTCAAACTCAAAAGGCTATCATTCAAACATTCAATCTTCAAATTGGTACAATGCTAAGGTAACAAAGAAGCACCGGTACCATGCAAGTGAGGTGTCCAGGGTAAGTTTTGCGATTTTAAATCTCACGGCTCTGTTTTTATATCTTTTTTTTTTTTTTCCTTTTTTGATTATGTCTTTTTAATCTTCTTTTTTTTTTTTTTTTCCAATTTTTCTTTTGTTTCTTTGAACTTTTCCCTCTGCCCTCTTTCTCTCTCAACCCTTTCCCTCGCCTATGGCCAATCACTCCTTTATTCTTACTTATCATTTCCTCACTTGATCGGATACTAATACTTGCTTCCATGAACTTTTATGTAGCCTAGACAAAACTTTAGTCAAATTGGCATCCAGTGGGAGATATGCGAGAAATAGCCTTCCAACAAGCCATTTAGATTCCAATACCAGACATTAGGTATAATATTTGCTAAAAGTTCTCATCCATTGGAGTAGCAAAAACAGTTGGAAAAAACTTCAAATTTCAAGTGCTCTCTTAATACCCTTTAATTGATACCTCCTGTGTTCTGGCAGGCATGCCATTATCCTTCAAACTGCTCTATCTCTCATTGTTCCCATCTTTCTTCTATAATTTTGTAAACAAAACAAAACCTGCTATCCATGTTCCTCAACAACCAATGAAATCCATACGAGAAGAACACTTCCACTAGCAAAGACAGCAAGGACTTAGCAACATAATCCCAGTTTTATGGAAAAGAAGAGCATAATATAAGCTTGTTTTGCATCATGCACATGTCACAATTAGTTGAATTCACATAGTGAGTAAGTGTTAGGATAAATTGGGGCACCATAAGCGTTATCAGTTTATACTCGTCAACGGGAGTAAATTTCAGTTTCTGTAGGTGCAAATGTCGAGGTGTTTGACACATAAGGTGTGATAACTTTCAAAACTTTTAATTTGGATATCTGTAACAAATATGGAGCTCAGGTTTTATCAAGATTCAAGATTTAAAAGGTCATTTTCATAAATTCTTGCTTTGTAATTCAAGTAATCATTAGAGTCTTAGATGATGCTCAGTGTCATTAGTACTTCAAGGAATAGTTGTAAACGAACTTGATCAATGATCATTGCTCTGTAAATGAGAATTTCCCATCTCAAGTTTATAATTGTAATCCTTCATCAATAAATTTCTTCAATTTGAAAATGGTTATTGACTGGGAAGAACCAGATCAAGTGGCTATAGCAATTCAAGTGTGTAAGAGAGATTAATCAGCGAGAAGAGTGTAGCAGCTGCAGGACATGATACATGAGACAGGAAGAACTAATAGGAGGATAGCCATTTATGATGTCATCCATCATGCCCAGTGGCAAAGTGTGGTGATGGAGTGTATGGTAAGAGAAAGTTTAGAATTAAGAATGAGATAAAAGGAAAAAAAAAGAATGGGAAACTAGTTTAAAAGTTTTTATAAGATAAAAAAAACTTAATCCAAGCATTCACATCCATGGCGTTAGTACTTCTCTGTACCTTTACTCATGATCACTGAAATAAGCAATGCACTGGAAAATTATTAAGTTTCGATACTTAAAATGCTCCCATATTCACAATGCAGAAATATCTTTGACATTTCTAGCAGCTTTACGAGTACCTTAGTAATATCTATGCTTTGCTTGGATCATGGACATCTATAACTTTTAAATACTAAAACCTAAAATCTAAACATTTGACTTACCATCATAACAATCTATCCTCAGACAACCGCTTTCCTGAGGAAGAATATTATTAATTGGTACACTATTTCAAGGAAATAATCTACTCCAAATCTAAAAATCCTAACCAACTAGAGCTACAGCCAAAGAGACTAACAACTAGCTCACACCAAATCAGGATCTAACGATTTCATAGAATCACATGAGCATTCATTACTAAGGGATAATCCAGTATCGATATTTAGCCATTTGAGGGGTTTTTATTAGTTTTAGTTTTAATAGAAGCAGAAACTAAAATATATATATATATATATTTTATTTTGCTATATCCGTGTATTACTTCTCCTTACGAAATATCAGACGAAATAGAACGATTTTTGTTTCTAACCGGTCAGGTGCTTTTTTACCCTGGAAAATCATACAATTACCTCATGGAGAGTTAGTCGCACCCACGAATGATATAAATACTACCGTTGCTTTAGCTTTACTCAAGTCAGTAGCATATTTCTATGCAGGTCTTCCCAAAAAAGGATTAGGGTATTTATGTCTATTAATTAACTTAATAACTGTATAAAAGTAACACTAAAGAAAATGCAATAAATGGCATGAGAAATATATATAAGACCAATATAGAAATCACATATGTATAAACCTGGTGATAACAATTTGAGAAAAAAGTAGAGAAATTGCAAAGCAAATATATATATATATATATATATATATATAATTCATTAGATAAAAAGTAAACCAACAAGTTGAAAAAGTAGATTGGGTTTTAGGTTCAATACCTGGTAAGAAGGCCCGAAAGCTATTCCAGTCATCTTGACCTGGTCTTCCCTTGGACGATTCTTCATAAGCTCATCCTGCTTCACCTCAACAATTTCTGTTGGTAAATCATTCCTCCCTCTCTTTCCTTTAACTTTCAGCCCAATTTCAGCCATCCGTGTGGTCTCCGGCAACATAGTAGCCACTGAGCCGTCAGACCAATTATTCTCATATTGTCCATGGTAATTCCCATAACTCTCATAACTCCCATAAGTAGTAGCAACATCAATGCTCCCATCATTTAGATCACTACTCGATTGATAGCTACTATAATTAGCATAATTGCCTACATTTTGGTCAGAACTCAAATCATTGTTTCCGTAGTTGCCAGAATTTTCGTCAATAGTCGACTGATAATTTACATAATTAGCATAATTCATAGAGTTTCCAGCATTCGTATCTGTACCCAATTCGTAATTCGAATAATTGGGTGCATTACGATCAATACTTGCCTCTCTTTTATCTTCAGAAGTGGATGAAGTCGATTGGGTCTCGATAATGGATCTTCTTGCAGAAGCTGATGAGGGAGCGACACCCAAAGTAGTGGAGTTCCTGGGCGCAGGGATGCTCGATAGAAAGGATTTTACAGAAGGACCTTGGGCTAGGTTTTCAGAATCCCTCCGCCTTGGTCTTTCTTTCTCTCGGTCGTCGTCATCGTCATCGTCATCGTCGTCATCATAGATGTTGGGGTTTATAGGAGGCTTGAATTGAACAATCCTTTTGACATTGGGAGGATTGGGTTGTTGAAGTTGTGGGGTTTGCGATTTGGGTTGGGGAAGATGAGAGAAAAGATTGGATGGGGTTTTGGGAAGAGGAATAGAGGGTTTGGGAATTTGGACATCATCTAATTTGGCGTCGTTGGGGGTTTTGAGGGGTTGTTTTGGCTGCGGGAGAGAAGAAAAGAGGGAGGAAGAAGATGATTTGGGTGGAGGGAGAGAGGAAATATTGGAAGAAGGGTGGGTGACTTGTTGGTCTTCTTCTTCCTCGTCGGAGGAAGCATAGTTGGCTACCAAAGACTCCATTGCAGGGGCCACAGAGGCAAGAGATCTAAACGGGATACAAGCGTTTAGGGCACCCAAACCACCTTGGCAAATACTGATCGCATTAATTTTCGAAATTACCTTTATTTTGTCCCGCAATATTTTTGGGAGAATTAAAAAATATATATATATAATTATAAAAAAAAAGTGAAATTGATAAAAATAATTTTTAAAAATAATATTATTAAAATTATTAATAAAAAATTATAATTATTTTTTTATCCTTACTGTTCTTCTTTGCTGCTGCTGCTTTTAATGTTTTAATGGGACTGTCAGTTCTTGTACGGAACGAGACTCTCTGTGTATATATATATAAATTAATATATAAATATATAAATTATATATATTAAAAATTATTTATAAATAATAAAAAATATTTTTATTAAATTTTAAATTATTTTTTAAAAATAAAAATATATTTTATATTAAATTTTACGTATTATTTATAAATAATAAAAATAAAAAATATTTTATATTAAAATTTAAATCGTTATTTAAAAATAATTTAATATAAAAATATTTTATATTAAATCTCGAATTAATATATAAAATATTATATACAAAAACATTTTATAATATTAAATATATTATATAAAAAATATTTTATATTATATAAAATATATTTAATATGAGGGTCAGTTCCTTTCATGAAGGGAACTGACCGCCCCACATATCATATATTGTATATAATTTTATATATTACATATAAATTATATATGTTAAAAATATTATATTAAATTTTGAATTATAAAATAATTTTGAATTATATTATATATTGGGTTAAAATAAAAATAATAAAAACTAATAATATTTAATATTAAATCAAAATAATTTTTTTAAAAAAAATACTATATATTATACATATTATATATAATATATACTATATAGTACATATATAACATAATATATAACATTATAAATATAATATAATATATATTATATATAATAAAATATAAAAAATACTTTATATTAAATTATATATTATTATATATAACATAGGAATGTATCCCCCACGTATATATAATATTATATATATATAATATGCAATGTGTATTATTATATAATAAGATACAATGTATACTATATATAATATATAATAATATATAATAAATCTCAAATTATATTAAATGTCGAATTAATACAAAATAATAAAAATAATTTATGTTAAATTTTGAAAAACTAGTTAAAAACTAATAAAAATTAAAAATATTTAATATTAAATATAAATTATTTTACAAAATTAAAAATAATATATATTAAATAATAAAAATAAAAATATTTTATATTAAATCTTGAATTACTATCTAAAAATAATCAAAAATAAAAGATATTTTATATTAAATTATTTAAAAACAAAGAGATTATAAAAATATTTATATTAAATTCTGAATTACTATTTAAAAATAATAATTAAAAATATTTCATATTAAATCCAGAATTTCTATATAAAAATAATAAAAATAAAAAATTATATTAAATATTGAATCACTATGCAAAAAATAATAACTAAATTTATGAATAAGTATAACTAAATGTATGACTCTTTATAACTAAATGTACGATGGGCATAACAAAATGTATGACTCACCATAATTAAATGTACAACTCACCATAATTAAATGTACGAATTATTATAACTAAATATACGACTCATTATAACTAAATGTACGACTCACGATAACAAAATGTACGACTCATCATGACTATATGTACAAGTAACTATAACTGAACGTACGACTCATCATAACTAAATATATAACTCACCAAAACTAAATATACAAATGAGCATGATTAAATTACGACTCGCAATAACTAAATATAAAAATGACTATAAATTTTTTTTGATTTAATATAAAATATATTTTAATTATTATTATTATTTTTTAAATAGTAATTTAAAATTTAATATAAAATATTTTTTATTTTTTATTATTTTTAAATAATTTAATATAAAATCTCTTTTATTTTTATTATTTTAAACAGTAATTTATGATTTAATATAAAATATTTATATAATATATAATACATTATATAATTTATGATTTAATATAATTCGAGATTACTTTATAATTTAGGATTTAATATTTTTAATTTTATGAATTTAAGATTTAATATAAATTTTTTAATATTTTATTGTTTCTAAACAGTATTTTTAATATATATAATTTGTATATATTATCTAATATTTTTATATTAATTCGATATTAAATATAATTCGAGATTTATTATAATATATAATATATAAGATATAATATATATTATATATAATAGAGAATAGCATAAATTTAATATAAAATATTTTTTATTTTTAAAATAATAATTTAGGAACCGACCCTCGACAGATATAATGTTATAATATATTTTATATAATATATATTAATTCAAAATTTAATATAAAATATTTTATATTAAATTATTTTAAATAGTAATTCATAATTTAATATGAAATATTTTTATTTTTATTATTTATAAATGATAATTCAAATGTTAATATAAAATATATTTTTAGTTTTATTATTTTAAATAATAATTTAATATTTAATTAAACTATTTTTTAAAATTTTTTATTTATAAATACTATTTTAAAGGAATCGACTCTCCTATTGAAAGAGCAAAAAGCTGTAGGGAAAAATATAGAGAAAAATAACAGCAAAGAAGAGAATTAAATTAAAGATAGAAAAGTCATTACCATCTTCATATTAAGAATTTTAATAATTATTATTTTTTTCTTAAAATTAATTTTTTTATTTCACATCTTTATAATAATTATCAGTCTATTTACTTATTTGGAATTCTTCTTTTTAATTCAATGAAAGTCGCCGAGGAGGCCTTCTATTTTTTTTATTTTATAATAATATATAATTATATTATAAATAAAAAATTGTTAGAAAATTATTTTTTATTTAAAGAGGTTGACTTTCTTTTCTTAATTTTATAATATATAAAGTAAAAAATTATATATTATTTATAAAATTAAAAAAAGAGTAATCGAGAGTGACTTTCTCTTAATTTGAAGAAAAATAAACGAAGATGACGTCTTCCTTTCTGAAAGTGGAATTGTTACTAACTATGCTGATTTTTCTTTAACATTCTTGAAAAAGATTATTTTGAAAAATAATCCGGAATTATGCATAATTCACGAAATTTTAAAAAAAATGGTAATTTTGAAATAACAATGCCTCATAATCCACCCCACCCGTAAAAAAAGCCCACCCAAAGATTGGGTCAAGTTTGCCTTAAGTCTAGTTTGAATATCAACCTCATGTATATTTATTTCAACTCAACTTAACTTAAAATATAAATTTTAAATTTTATCGATATTTGTGGATATTTATAAATGAATAACATGAATTATATTATTTTCTTCCTAAAAATTTAAAAAAATATGTTATTTTTTATTTAATCTTTGTAATTTTATGTTTTTTATTGAATTTTTAAATATGAACAACATAACATGTATTTAGTATTTAAATAAGAATATTATAAATATTTAATCATATCATATAATACAAATAAAAGTAATATATTATATAATTAAAAAATAGGTCGAGCCAAGTTGAGCTCAAATATTAAATGTGAACTAAACTCGACCCATTTTTTAAATGTTCTTATTTTTTGTCTAAACTTATTTTTTTGGCTTAATACTTTCATCCAAATTCCCTTAAATGTCAAACAAATTTTTAAATTTAAACGAATAACCTGGCATTTAAACATTTAAATCTAGAGATATCCCATCGGCCTTACCACTTACCGCTAGCTGACATATTTTAAAATCCAAATCCAACTATCTCACTCCTAAAATGATTAGACCTTAACAAATTTTAACATAATTGAAAAAATTAAAACACAAGATAATATAAAAATAATATAAATATGATATACATATAAGAATATATAAAATTTTATATATAAATTTTTTAATATTTTAAAATTTATATAAATATATAATGTTTTATTGTCACATATGAAAATAATAAAATACAATACAAATAAACGAATCACAAAAGATAATTTTACCTTAAAGAAGTTGTAAATTATATTGATGGTTCTTAGATTATGAAGGGGAAGCTTAATTGATGTCTAAAAAGTTTCCAAAATGAAACAAAAAAATATTTTTTGAATATCATAAAAATAATTAATTTAATGTAAAAAAATTTTAGGTTGTGAACAAGGCTCTTTAGCCGGACCCAATTATGATTTGCATAACGTTTTGGTCCAAACGTAAAAATTAACTTACTGCTACTGCTCATTATATTTTTATGATTATATACAAATAAAACTAACTATTTAACATGGAGTAATAATTCGTACGGAATTTTATAAATTAAAATTATTAAGTTTTCATAATTTATTATTTTATTGATAAATCATATTATATATAGTATTAGTTTTTAATATTATAAATTAAATTAATTTCTTTGTTTGGAATTTTAATTTAATTTTAATGTTTTAAAAATTATTTCATATATAAAAATATTTTACTAAAAAATCTATTAAAAATTAAAAACAAATAGTGATGATTTTTAATATTATAAAATAAAGTAATTGCTTTTATTAAAAATTTAAATATTTATTTATTAAAATTTGCCAAAGAGTTAAATTTACTCTAAATTATAATATTTTAATAAAATGTATGTAAAATACAATAAATTTATATATTTATTTTTCTTTATTTTTTTTAATTGGTTGTTTTTTTCGTCTTTCATTTCGCCCACTCTCTCCCATGTTGGACATGGGCTGATCAACAGAAGTGAGGGCCGAATTAGGCTTTGTTGATGCCAAGACGGTCAGCTAGAGCCGAACCCACTATTGCCAACACCAATCCGGTGAAAAGGTAAAAATTGGGTCTAAAAGATGAGAGGCTTTGGACATAAGGCATAGCATTTTTTTTCTCAAGTAAGGCCAATTGTTTTTACTATTTGATTGGGTTAGTCATTTTTTTAAGAGTAATTGGTTTTGATCCCTCCACTACATCCGAGTTAAAATTTTTATTTAAAAAATTAAGAAATCTTTTAGCTTCATAGCCCTTGCAAAACTTTTTGTGCAAGAAAAGGTTTGATCCCTCTTTAAGATTTGGATGGATCTATGTAATTTGAATAGTTTATTTTTGCTTGTAAGATTGACTCTTCACTAACATCGTAAGCCAATTCTTCAATAACCAAACCTATGTTCAACGGTAATAGATATAGACTAGTCTAGCATAGGTAATTTATACTCTACAAGGGAAGAAAAAATATTGTTAAAAATCACCTCTAGCTCAACCAAAACATGACTACAAAGCCTATGTTCGTGAATCTTGAATCACTCAATTCAAAACAGTTTCTTCATCTGATAAATAATGTGTTAGTGTAAGCCCAGAAAGCCAATCGCCTGTGCTTGTAATACACTAGCTATCAGTATTTTCATGTAATATACATTATGATTTTATTAATGTAATATAAGGTATTCCTCTATCCATAAGATTATTCGATAAT
>JBBYHK010000008.1:3206339-3228783 GCA_038382065.1 Adansonia grandidieri
TGTAATGGTATTTGCCTTATCGTGACTCAATTAATGTTGAAGGTTTTTGAGTCAATAATAATGAATGGAAATAATGCTGGAAGTAAGGACTATATTTTTAAAATCACTATCCATGTTGCAAATAGCAGATGACCTTTTGTATTTAAATGGAAACAATTCTTTGTTTGCCTTTGTTGGTGCATGATTATTAATAAAAGTCAGGGGCAAACATTAAAAAATGTTTGAATTTATCTCCCTCATCCTATCTTTTTCGATGGTCAGCTATATGTTGCAATTTCTTGTGTTACATCTGGAAGCAAATTTTTATGTTTAATTGCGAATGAGTTTCATTAAATAGTTAGGTTTATAAAAAACATTGTGTTTAAGGAAATTTTTGGCAATTTATGATCAGGTAGCTTGTATATTGTTAATAAATGAATGCATGTTTTGTCATTATTTGGTTAAATCATTTAATATCTTTGTATCAAACATTTAAAAATTGTAGATATGACTTCTTTTTGTTCTGAGGAATTAATTATCGGGCATGAAAGTCAAAAAGTTTTAGGTCAAGTTATTTGTGTTTAAAATGCTATTAATCCAAAAGAGGATAATTAAACTTTTGGGCCTTGGATTCTTGATGGTTGATGCAAAGGTTTTTTTTTTTTCATTTTTATATCAATATTTTAAATTTCATTCTATTTTGGTTATTTTTTTGCATTGACTTTTGTTGTAGACTTTTACTTGTTGATAGGTATCCTTTTTGCTATAAACTCATGACATTTTAATTTGTTTAAGCCTTATTATTAATATTATTGTTATTGCTTCTTGCTTAAGAATTAAAGGGTGTTACAATTCAAGGATGTGTTGGGAAAAATGATATCCAGAAGTTTAAATTAATTTTAAACGAGGGGGTTATTTATACCATTAAATAGTTAGAGCTCCTTTAGAATTGCTTCTGGCTACTAAAAGTTGCTTTCGGTAGCCAGAAACAATCCTAAATAGGTTGCATTTTACTTTGAAAGCCATTTTTAATAGCTAAATGAAAAAGGCTGGAGAATATATGCTTTTGAGGTTTCAAAACCATAGCTTTGGATTGAAATTGCTAAATACTTAAATAATAATTCATTCTTAGGAAACTTAAACAAAATGCTAGTGAAGGTTTTTTTTTTTTTATAAGCACGAAGTAGATCTTTCATTTATATGTTGGTGGTGGTTTTAATTATATTGGCTCATTTATATGTATAAATGTATATATTATATATTATATTATTTGGCTATGAATTAATACTAGCATAATCATCTAGCTGCATTGTATAGTTATAAATATATAAACAAATTAAATTTCACAAATAATTTATATTAGTTAAAAATATTTGAAATTTATAGTTTCATATATCTTAATATTAAATTATTTGAATAGCATTAAAGTTAATTTTTTGTTACTTTTTAATATCATGTTTAAAATAGACATTTTAACTTTCTACAATACTTTTTGACAACAATACTAAACGCTCAAAATTCTCAAACATAGTTGTTCACATTATTCTTTTTATAAAACTTTTTAAATGCACTTTTTTCAAGTCAAGCTTTTTTCAACCGCAATAGCAATGCTAAACTAGGCTTTAGTGTTGGCGTGCCAAAGTAAGCTTCAAAGCGTGTTCTAATAAATTTATTTTGTATTCAAACCAATGGTCAAATATTAGAAAAAAAAAACAAGTATTATGAATCTATACCTTCTTATGCCTTTAAATTTGTTGATTTTGATAAGGCTATTGATCCTGCCAATGACTTTACATATTTAATATGTATATTATTAAATTATCATTATTTATTCTTTTCTATGCTTCTATTTTAAGTGATTGCTCATCGTTGTATCATTTTAGTTATTAGTAATGTATAATTTATATTGTGCATATTTTATTGAGAAAATAGGTAGCAAAGTAATATTATGTGGCAAATGTGAATGATAGATTAGTCAATGGGATTTAGAGGTTAGAGATTTGTTGTAGCTTATTTTTCAAATATTTGATATTTGATTATAAATTTGATATACTGCTTTTCCTTATCACTTTAAGAGATTAGATTATTGCATTTGCTTTAATATATATTAGATTCATGGTTTTTTTTAATATTTTAAGGGCCAACTACTTCGAATTACTGCTTTGGCTGAATTATGCAATCAATTTGATGGAGAGCATATTATAAATCTTAGAGCCAATAATCATGTTTTTTTAATTCTATGGTGCACTAGTGAAAAGATTTAGAGGTACCTTGAATTTATTTAATATTTTATGTAATAATTGTGCATATTCTACTAATAGACATATTATCTTTTTTTATGTGTTGTTGTGTACTTCTCAACTAGCAATTGTTCATGAATTTATATAGATTACAATATTTCAGAGGTTCTGAAATTTCTATCTAGGTACGATTTATTTTATGTGTTTTCTCAATATATTGTGGCATTTTTTTTGTGAAATGCTATGGTTTTTGTTTAACACGAAATATGGTTTTATTTATTTTGGAAATATTGTCTAAGGGATCAAGTTTCCCTAATTAGATTGATTGGTGATGAACATGATGTTACATTAAATCCCGTTAAATTAATGGAATAGTACGTTTAGCTTTTTTATGCTGTCTTGTGATGATGTTATTTTTTATTCTAAAACATGCCTTAATTTTTTCAATTATTGTGGACATTTTAGGGTGTAAAATTTACTTGCAAAGGATGGTAGTATAAGACTCAAGTGTTAAAATTGATGGTGATCACTTTTTTTTACACTAGAAAATTTATGCCAACAGCACCCAGCCTCTAGTGCCATGGTACATTGTTAAAGCCTCATATTGTAGTTTGATATTCTATATGAAATTGATTCTGTTTTTGTCTTTGATAATAACAATAATGTGTCATTCTCATAGGCTTAGTTTGAACGCCATAGCCTCTGATGAAACTAGTTTTGTAACTTTTCTGTTATTTTGTAGGCTTGCTGAACATTTGGTTGAAAAATAGCTAACGCATTAACTACTAAGTAAGATTCGAATAGGTATGTTTTGTCTATTGAAATAGCAAAACTATGTAGGCAAACCAAATTGTTTCAGGTGACGTTAGCACACAAATATTTTCAAGTGGAATTATGCAATATAGAGTAATTAAGATTTTAAAAAAAAATTCATCCCAAATGCTAATTCTATAAGCTCTCTTATAAAAGATTTCAAGGGAAAAGTTACATTCATGGATTCAGGGAGAAAGGTTTCATTAATAGACCTTGAAAAAGAAGTTTCATTGTTTGAAATAAATGTTTCTAGAGCAGAAGGTTTAGAGATATTAAGAAAGGATTATAACAAGTAACAAGTTTCATTGTCTGAAATAAATGTTTCTAGAATAGAGGGTTTAGAGATACAAAAGCTTTGGATCAACTTTTCTAACTAATACAATTGAAACTGATAAACAAACAAGGTATTAATTATAAAGTTGTCTTTTACATGTTGAAATATTTCTAGATTAACCAATTGATTTAATAATTTTTTACAATGTTCTTTTACCTAATAAGATTGGTTCAATGGTCAAGAAAGAATTGTTCCCAGGTCAAGCATCTAAAGGCAGTATTTAGGGTAAATTAAAATTTCTTTCATTTTATCTGCTAATATTTTATTTGATTTTTCGTTAAGTTAACTTTCTTGCTGTGTTTTTTATTTTAGGAAAGAAAAAAGGCAAATGATGATGTTTGATGCCAATTTGTGTTTTTGTGTGTTCAGTTTCTAATCATGTATTGGTGGATCTTTTGTTTAGGTTATTAAACGTGACATATGTTTGTTAAGGTGTTCATTTACATTTTGGCTATGTATAATCCAAAGATTTGTATAATATAAAGATATTTTGCTTATAATATATGAATGTTCTATTTATACGAGTTATTAGGTTAATTTTGGTTTTTTCATTTCTTTCACTAGTATCAATAATTAGAGTATAGATAAAGTATTAAAAATAAAAAGTGATGAATGATATGCTAAAGGTAGTGTACCATCAAATGAAAAAATGGTTAATCATAAAATCAGAGGTTTTATTAAGAATGATTGTGTATAAAGTAACCATAATAAAATCTTTTTATCCTCATGCTCTATTTTTAAAATAATATATATATATATATGAATAGAAGAAATTTTACAAAAAATGGCTAAAGGTTGCTTACGACTATGCCTAGTGATTAAAAAAACAAACAAAACATTGCCATAAGATTTTGATTATGGTCATCAGAGGACAATATACTATCTACAGCTTTATTGGATCTTAACACGTTGATCATGGAATTGGAAGCTATTGTTGTCTTTATGAAATAGGAGACCGAATTATACATATGCTCATCATTTTCAAATCTTTTTGTCTTTATATTTTATAAAGGGTAATTATTGATTTGAAAAAACAATTGCATAAAATTTTGCTATCTTAATAATTTTAATAATTTTTAATTTTTATTAATATACACATTTTAATAATTTTAAATAATTTAATTAACTATTAATTATAAACACATAAACATCAACACGATTTAATAAAATCTCATAACTCTTTAATAATCACAATTGGCTCAGTGAAAAGTCAATATCTCTAAAAAAAATTAGAGAAGAAGTAAATAAAGAGTTAAATGCAGTATTGTTGTTGACGTGATTAGTAGACATGGTGGCAAAAGTTTTATATTACCAAAAGATTTCATTAATTAAAATGCTTAGGTTTTTTCATGATTGTAATATGGTTATCCTTAACTAGCTATCGTTTGTTGAGTTCACTGGTTTCCTATTTATAGTGAAACAAAACCCTTAAGTGAGGTCTGGCTTGAAGCAAAGTTGTTTGATTTTGGGGGTGTGACTTTATTTCTTTTAATTTCATTCCTATCCAGTGATTTTCCTTAGTCCTTTTATCTATGCACATTTACATGTATATATACATGCGTATATATATATATTATATACATAAATGTATACATGTTTATATTCACCTTCATTTCATCATGTCCTTTTTGTTTGCTACCATGTTTCCATATTTAGCTGTGAATGAAGTTAAGCTTTTCTACTAATCTTAGATTTCCTTTGTTCCTATCCATCTCTATGCATTTCTTTGTTCTCTGTTTACATTTATATTTTCTTTCCTTTGTACGGTTTGGTTTAAATCAATTTATGTATTACATATATGCAGTTTAATCTCTATTGTGTTCTTGTTTTTTATATTGTATATGCATGTATGATCACGTGCAGTCTTTTTGTATTTTCCCTTACTCATATTCTGCTAAATTGCTTTCATCTATTGTTTTATGATCTTTAAAGATGGATGATGGCAGAGGTTTTGTTAAATTTTTCATGCAATTGATGTTGAAAGAGTTTATGGTTAAACTAAAATTTTCGTTTCTGTTTTACAACATGAAGTAATATAGACCAAATTTATACATGGGCTTTATTTACATGAATATAAATGAACCTTTTAGAATTTATGGACTTTTCTCAGAAAGTTTAACTGATTCCCATGAGAAAACAGCTAAAATCTACATTGATATTTTAAGAGAGGTCAACAATATTGATGTGGTAGATATTAACTATCGTGAAAAAATTGCAATATCAGTACATGCAAAAGGACTCGATATAAGAATATAGAAGATATGTGTGGAAAATTCTTGAATGATGTTGAGTCAGTCTTATCTTCAAGGATTGTATAATGATCTCTTTATGAAGTATTTGCAATTGCTTGAGGAGAATCAAAGAATGTCAACTACTCTACAAGTAGCATAAAATATAATGGCAATCTCTAATGAATCGCCTGATGATGCTTTCTTGTCCGGTGTTTAAGTTAGAATTTTGTGTGATAATCCAAGGTTTTGCAAAGACAACTATGGATGTTGGTTTATATATATGTATGTCATAAGTATGTGTTTGTCTTTGCCTTTTGTAGAACTAGTGCATGGCAATAAGATAGAAAAAAGTTTAAAAAAAAAACCTCCTTTGCATTGTTATTGTTGAAATCATGATGTAATTCTAACCAGTGATATTTGATTAATGATAGTGGCTTTCAAATATGAATATTAAAATGAATTAGGTTTCCTTATCCATATTGTAATGCCATCGACTGCATATTATCGTTTAACACAAGAAGATACATGATATAAAAGAGAAAATGTATTTTTTTTAACGATATAAAAGAATCTTACGGATAAGAGGGTATTACAAATAATATGTGAGTATTGTTTATAATTTTTATGTACAAATATAGCACTTCCAATAATAAAAGAGAAAGTGTGTTGCATGCAACTCCCTTGGATTTTTTAAGCTAGCTTTTGTTTCAAGTTATTATTTTTAAATGTTAAATCGATTTGATAGGAAACATTATTTGTGAGACCTGTCCAATCCCATTTTTTAGTTTCGTGCCATGAAGAAATAAATGATCTTTGCATTATAAGAAGTTTCTGTAGTGAAGCATCTTGAAATTTTATATTGATGATCATTGCAAAGGAAGTCGATGTGATGAACACGATCGAAAGAAAATCTTAGCTAATAAAAAAGTTGTTTTAGTTGTGCAAAAATGGTTCTTAGACCTTGTTACAAAGTACCATGATAAAAACAACATGGATTGAAATGTGAGACAAGTTATTGTGAACGTAAAACACTAAGCTAAGCTTTTATTGTTACAGATACATAGTGATTAAAACAACACGATTGAAATGCTTTAATGGATAGCTAAGTTAACTTCATTTACTATTGCACTTAGTTTGCATAGTTTGCTTAGCAATTTGGTAATGCAATTACGGTTTTGGAGTTAGTAATTAGAATTGTTTCTAAAATAGCTTTTAAAAAAGCTATAAACGACATCCTCTTTTTTTTTAAAAAAAAAAAACTATATTGTATAAATGGTTAAAAAATTTATGTGATTAAGTACTAAAAAATGTGGTGGTTCGGTCTTTATAAATGCAAAAGGTATGGCTTCCTCCATTGTGCTTATATAAACACAATTATCGATTGTGTTGTTTTTCGAGGGCAATAGTTGAGATAGTACCTTTTAGGTGTGCAAGTGAGTTTTCTTTGGTTTTTTTTTTTGGCATTTGTGTGTTTTTGGTGTTCCTTAGTTTTTTACTAGTTATTTACAATGTTCTATGTGTTGAAACTTCTGTTCTTGACTTTTGGGTGGCATTTAATCTAAAGCATATCTTCTTCCTTTATTGATTGATTTCTTTTTAGTTTGTTTACATAGTGTGAGGATGACTAACATTCCTTTTTTTGTCACTAAATGAATGGAAAAATATTTGATGCATTTTAAAGAACTATTGTGAACAATTGCCTATGCCTAAGGTTATCATGGTCTATATAACAAGTAATTAGAAATGCTAACAATGAGTATAGGATTGTTATTCGCATTGAACCACTTAACCCATAACCTCATTCATGGCGAATTAATGCCAACAAGAAGCAAGCTAAGAGACTTGCTTACAAAATTGCTATAGATAATCTAAAAAAGACATTTGGGATTGATATTGATGATTACAGTCACTAAATCAAAGAAGGATACACGGCTTTATACAATAACCAAAAAAATCAATTCAAGCAAGTTGTTTTGCTACAAATGAGAAAGCTCATGATCATCTCAAAGTACATGACTCAAGTCCATTAGGGAATTCAGTTTAGGGTTAAAGTGATGGAAAAGTTACATGCTTTGCTTGCTTAACTTTAAATCTCATATGAGTAAGTTCATGCTTTATGCTATGGGATAATATGTTACTATGGTTTAACATTATGCCGTAGAACTTATTACAAATAATTTGAACTTTTATGCAATAGGATAAGTTTCATGGTTCTAGATTTAGGCCATGTAAAATGTTATGGTTTAATGTTATACTATAAGACTTATTAAAAATGATTTTACTTTTTATGCCATGGGATAAGTTTCATGCTTTTAATGTTAAGCTATGTATTAGTTAGCATTTTTATGTGTCAAATTGTAAGCATATGCTCTTGAATCAGTTGGATTGAGACATGAGATGCATAGTCAATTAATTGCAAACATGTTACTAGTTATAGTAACAAAAAGTTTTCCTTCATGTTGTGGCATTATTGACACTCTTGCAAACACTGATTGGATGAAGCCCATGGAACTTTAAAATGCCTTGCAAAGAAATTGCAATAAGTTATAACTATGAGACTTTTATGTATCAAAGCATAGCTTCTTAAAAACATTCTTTGTTATTGTATTGTCAACATGGGGCATTAACAATGCTCAAAGACTAACTTATATTATGTCTTCTTATTTAGGAAGTAAGCAATTAATCTCATAGATTAAAATATGTGAGATACTTAGTATGGCATGAAGGTGCTTGTTTTGTGGAAACTAGTTCACTGAACATGACCCAAATGAGAACTCCATTTGGTATAAGTCACTCAAGTGTATATGGAATATGTTCTCATGTACTAGTCATGTATAATAGTCCCTAAATTTGTTATACTATGTCATCTTGTATGAGGAGTGTTATGCTTTGATTCCATCATGAATAGGTTCACAATAGATGGATACTTATGGTAGAATGGTTTTGGGTATAGCATGAATCATGTGGTGGATGGATGAGTGATCCAGAGAGGATTCACCACTCCTAGTGAAAATTGGAGACATATCTTGAATGATCTTAACTATGGATGATTGGAGTAAAGACTCTAGCTAGAGAATAGTGAATTATGTGGAATCATTCTTTGTAGATTCATGAACATTAACCATAAGTTGTACGATCTAACATGGATTGAAGTATAAGTAGACACTAAACCATGCTTATGCTAAATCCAGGATATATGGTGAAAGGACTTACTACACTGAATAGATTGGTTACTAAAAGGTTTCAATAAGGTCACATTGACTCTTCAACATTTAGGTGGTCATGATGGGTTGCTAGATCCCTCTCTTGATCTATAGATATAATTAATTGTATTCATTGCCAAGATATTAGGAACCTAATGGGTCATACACAATAAAATAGATTTATTGAATTAAATTTGGGATTCAATTAAGTATGACTTAATTAAATAAAAGGTAATCAGAATGAATGACTTAATTGAGTAGTTCAATTATATGAGACAAAATTAGATTTGTAAAATCTAGATTTTGTTATCTAATTAAGACATGAAAAATAAGATAGTCTTACCAAAATAGTGTTTAAATTAAAGACATAACATATAAAGGTAGATAAACACTAATTCTAATGGAAATAAGATTTCACCTAAATGCGAGATTTGATTGAGAATCAAATTTTTATCAAATTAATTTTTTATTATCCCTCGGAATATTATTGTAATATTAAATAATACTAAAATTAAGTTAAAAATAGTTTTAACTAAATTAAGGATTTTATTATGATAAAATTAATAGGGATGTATGTATGGTAGCTAAATTGTGTTTCCAATATATTTTTAATTGTTAGAATTATTTGATAATTGTATTTATTAAATAAGTATTATTTTTTTTAGATAAAGAATTTAAATAATTGAATTAAATTCAAGGAAACACCCAAGCCTAAAAACACTCATATTGCATAAAGCCAAATATTGGTCCAAGCTTGTTAAGCCAAATTTTGGGGCCTAATACTAAAAGTAATTCGGCCAAGGATGGGAAAGTTGGTTGACCATTTAATTAAGTGAAACAAGGAAAAAAATTTTGACTTGCTTTTAGGAGTTTTAACTAGGTCAAAACTTTTCCGTTCTAAATCCAACTAGAAGTAGGATTGGGTTAGTGTGTGTGTGTGTGTGTATATATGATGGCCTATATGCCTTATATTAGTTTTTTAACCTAATTCTAAGATAGGAGTCTATTAAATATATTAAGAGAATATATTTTATCAAGAAAAAATTAGTTTTCCCAAATAACATTCTCACCTACACAAAACCCTAATGATTACGCCACCTCTTTAAGGACTATTGTGGTTAGTGCAGGTTCCTGATCAATTCAAGAATATTAGTTACCTTTTAGTTGAGGCTTAACAAGCCTTCTAGCTAGCACTAGAGAAACCACCGAGCCTCAAGAAAGTTTCAATAACTACTTGTGTGGATAACTGTTGGATGCAGGACATGTATGCTGCTTGTGATCTTTAATAATCTTTCAAGAAACCAAGTTCTTAGAATCTTTTTAATTTAGTTGGTTTTAGATTTTGACATCTAAAATCAAGATAACTTCTAATCATAAGGATGTTCAATTCTTTAATTAAAATTTTAAAGTTTACTACATCTGAGTCCCTCCTTAAAGATCCGCGGGGAAGCTCGGTTATTTTTGTATTTACTAATCCATTGCTCTTTTATTTATATTTTATTGATTTTTAATGTCATAGATATGTATGAGGTCAAACTTTGGGGGATATGGATCCCCACACAAACTACTGCAGTGACTTCAAAAACTAGATAAAATACCTTACTACGATAGCTTTTCATATGAATGTTGCACACCTAATAAAAATGCCTTGCAGATACGTAGTGCATAGATGGTAACGAGAAAGGTTAGCCTTGCATCCTTTTACTTATAGGAATTACATACATCATATAAAAAAGTCTGGCATGAAACCAAAATAAGTAGTGCATTTGCCAAACCATTTGTTCATAAAAGTTATAGCATACAAAAAAAGGTTTGCCATAAGCACAACAATTGTCAAACCTTTTGTTCACAAAAGTGCTGTTGTTAACCATGACAGGAAAAAAGAAAGACATTTTTAGAATAGAATATGCTTGATGGATGTGTACCATGAAGGTAAATGTAGATATTTTGAAAAAAAAAACACATTGATTATGGACATTAAGCTTGTTATCCTACATAAAAATTCTTCCAATTAGTAAAAAATGCCTTTTTTTCGACTCACATACATGTAATTTATTTTTCATTTGCCATATTTGTAAGGGATTAAGAAAGTTAACTCGGCTTCTTTAAGGGGTAGATATTCTAGTGCAAATTTTTTAGGAACATGTTGCATTAGTTTAAGAATGTGATAAGTGATTGTTTATTGTCATGGAATTAAAATGGAAACCATGTTTAGAAATGTATTACCAACAAATAACTTGACATAACATCCGAATATATCATTTAACATTCAAAGTAAGGAAATTCCTTGTCTTCTGGGTTTTCCTTAGTCATTGCCTTTTTGTTTATATTTTATCACTATTTGTATTCTCGAAATAAAGTTTGACTAGTGTTTTATCATCTTTCTCTATTTCCTTCTCGCTTACTTGTATTAGTTGGGGCAATTTCGGGCAATGAATCTTTAATGGGTTAGCTCCACTCTCTTTTTTCTTTTAGTCCCTAGCTGAAAAAATGAAAAAGGCCTATTACACGCCTTTCCTATTGGCTTTTGACCAGAGAAAAAAGGTACATATAAGACAGTCAAAAGCAAAATCATAATACCAAGGAAAGATTATGCACTAACCTTTTCTACTTAACATATCCTTTGGCCTTAGAATGGTATAGGTTTTGCTGTAATTGTCAGCAAAAAATATTTTTGAGTTATCATACTTAAAAGCAAGGGAATTGACATATTCAAAAGCATGTCATTAGACAAATTCCTGCCAACTATTTGTAAAATAGATGTCCCCTTTGGAGTTTCTTAAAATCTTCATCTCATATAGCCTTGGTTCCTTCCAGTAGTCCCATTACATGAATTGTTGCTGGGTCCTTAAACTATCACATGAACCGTTTCATAAATAGGCAAGGCAACAACTAGTATAAAATTTTTAACAAATGGTTCTTAATGACTTAATAGTAAGTTCTTACTTATTAATAAATGCAGAAGCTCAAATGGTGTCAAGAGTTGCATTTGTTAATGTTAATTGTTAAAAAAAAATGAATTTATTAATGGCATTATTAAAGAAGGAAATTTGTCTAAAAGCCATTATTTATCTAAAAGATACTGCTATACAAACCAATTGCTCAATTATTTAAAAAGTGTTGTGAAAACATTAAATCATGGATGACTTGATGAATATGAACAAATCTAAAGATCTTATGCACTAATTGTAGATCATAATATGGTGTTTATTGTTGACGAAAATGGTGAAAATTTTCTTACATTCCCACCATCAAAATTGCTTGGCATGAGTTCATGGCATAAAAATGCATGAGAAGTGTAAAGCAATTTGTAAGATTATGGTGTTTGGATAAGTTTTCATCAATTACAAGGCTTGAAAAACTTAGCTAGTTCATAAAAGCTAAAACATTAAAATTCATATTTCTTTGTTGCTCCTTATTTCTATTACTATCTTCATATTTTTTAAAACACGTTATGAGCACGAAATTCTAGCCAAATTGATAATCTAAGGTATGAATTCTCTTTTAACTTCTAGCTCATGTATAAATTTAAAGTTATTTTCTTTTCACTTCTAGCTCATATATATTTAAACTCTTGAAGAGATTATAATTTTTTTCTATGTTTATCCTTTTGAAGAGTGATAATTTTATACTTAATCTCCAAAGAGATTAATTATTTTTTTACTAATCTCCTGAAGAGGTTCTATTTGTTGTCACCTGAAAATGACAAATATATATAGGGTTAATCTATATGTTTATATTAGTCTCAGGAAAAGATATAATTAGTGAAGAAAAAAATTTTATCGAATAATTTATGCTTATAATTTCTTAACATTCGATTTCTTTTAAGTAAACTATCAAGTTTCAGTATATATTGCATATATTTATTTATTATCCTTTATGTCATGATAGATGTTCATATAATTATATTCTAATTTCTTTTATTATTTATTAGTTTTATGATATTAAACCTTATAAAGCTTGAGTTCGTTGCCCTTGATATATTGAGTAAAACCTATTTGCTATGAATACTTGATGCTGAAATTCACTTAGAAGCCATGAATCCTGGTGAAATAATTAAAGAAGAAAATGATGTATCCCTGCAAGATCATGCTAAAGCAATGATATTCCTTCTGCACTATCTCCATGAAGGATTAAAAGCCAATCCTTTGGCAAATAATTGTTCCAAATGCTTGCTATAAATGAATTCACCTGCAATTGCAGGATTTTAAAACAGTATGCAATATTACTTTTTAATTGAACTTATGTAGAGAAAATATTATTGATAATGACAAGATGGGAAAAACCTATTATACTTTCCACGCTTCTAATATGCTTCTGCAGTAGCAATTCTGTGAGTGTGGATTTAAAAAAATTCTGAATTGATAACATATCTTCTTGCTACTGAACAAATAATGAACTTTTGATGAAAACCATTAATCACAACTAGCTGGCTCAAAGCCATTCCTTGAAGTGAATGTTATATTATATGGTTATTATGGTTTGTTGGAAAAACTGATTGGATGTGTAGTGGAATTTTTACAAATTTTTTAATCTAATCATATTAAATCATGTTGTTATATACGATAAACCATCCTATTAGTTACCTGATTTACAGATCTGAAGATCTTGTCCAAGAATTCCTAGATCCAGTTTAAAAGCTTCAACTAACTAACCTTCTCCATTATTCTCTAATTCTTGGATGGCAGAATGTGTGGGCTATCGCAACATGGCCCTAATATAAATCCCAACTAGCTCGACTTAAAACGGTGGATGTACCCCTTTTTCCTATATATATTTGTGTATCATTATTTTGTTTTATTTGGGGTCTATATCATTATTATTCTTTATTTCTCATGTCTAGGGACTAAGTTGTCGAGATAAATCATTCACTCAACTTAACTCTAAATAATCATTATGAAATGACTATTTATTTTGGAGTCGCCATTGATCTATTTATTAGGCAAGATTAGTCACCTATCGGAGCTTATGTTTTGAGGGTTATCAAACCCTCAAAAACAAAACCCAAGGTCCATGTTGATACCAGAGATTACATGAAAGGGTCTATGAGTAAATTATAATCACGAGTAAGATTGACCTTTTCATGATGCCCAAAAATCGGCACCTTGTCAATCATATGTTAATTTAAATTTAAATTTTTATTTGGTTTCAATATCTAATATTTAATTATGATTCCCATATATAATATTTTATTAAAAAAATTATTATTCTGAGAAAATCAGGTCTTCCGTACCCTCTAAGAGAATCAAAAGAACATGAAAGCTTTTTATCATTCTCTGTTGTATCCCGCTGTAGAACGTATGGAACATGACAGGCTTTTCAAAAACAATGAAAATATCTTTTGTACCTTGGTAGAGAGACTGTAGAATACAAAAGATTTTTTTTTATGAAAATTAAAAATCTCGACTTTTTATTTAAAAAAGATATCTTGTTGTTAAAATAATCCGTAAAATCTCTTTCATATATTGGGAGAAATTTTATGTACTATTTTAACTAAGAGACATTGCCTAAATTTAAAAAGTATCCAATTTTATTAAAAATATTAAGCTTAAGACCGATAAGGGTCTAATATGACGAACCTTCCTAATGTGTACTTTTGATATAAAAATATCCTAGTAATTACATAGGACTTGGTTCTAATTTGAAATTATTAAAAATGCCCTCAGGGTATCCCTTTGATACGAAAGTATCCCGATAACCCTAAAAGACTTAAAAATTATGAGGAAATGGTAAAACTATCCCAAATATACACTCTTTAGCCTAAAAACATCACGATTACTATTTAGGACTCAATTTAAAAAAAATTACCAAAATACCCTAAGGGTATACTTCAACGTAAAAGTATCTCAGTACTTTAATGGACACTAAAATGATCATGAAATGATGAATCTATCCTAAACATACACCTTTAGCCTAAAAGCATCCTGGTTACTATCTAGGACATGATTATAAGAAAAATTACGCAAATGCCTTTAGGGTATACCTTCGACGTGGATGTATCTTGGTAACCTAATGGACACTAAAATGATCATGAAATGATGAATTTATCCTAAATATACACCTTCAGCCTAAAAAATCCTAATTGCTATCTAGGACTCGATTTTAAAAAGAATTACCGAAATACCTGTAGGGTATACCTTCAACGTGAAAGTATCTTGGCACCCTAATGGACACTAAAATGATCATGAAATGATGAATCTATCCTAAATATACACCTTTGGCCTAAAAGCATCCCGATTACTATCTAGGACTTGATTTTAAAGAAAATTACCAAAATGCCCTTAGGGTGTGCCTTTGACGTGAAAGTATCTCATACCCTAATAGATGCTAAAATGATCATGAAATGATGAATATATCCTAAACATACACCTTTAGCCTAAAAGCATCCCGGTTACTATCTACGACTCGATTTTAAGGATAATTACCAAAATACTCCTAAGGTATACCTTCAACATTAAAGTATCCTAGTACCCTAATGGACACTAAAATGATCATGAAATGATGAATCTATCATAAATATACACCTTCAGCCTAAAACCATCCTGGTTACTATTTAGGACTCGATTTCAAAGAAAATTACCAAAATACCCCTAGGTATACCTTCGATGTGAAAGTATATCGGACCCTAATGGACACTAAAATGATGAATTTATCCTACGTAGGGAAATTAAAACTTTAAAATTGGTTTAAATTATAAAAATTACAATTAAGTCCCTAAACTTTTTAAAATATCATTTTGTACCCTAACAGAGAACCAAGAGAATACAAAAAGTTTTAAAAATTTCTATACCCATATGGAAGACCATAAGAATAATAAAAATATTTCCATTTTACCCCTAAATACTAAAATTTGTTATTTAGTCCCTAAACTTTTCTAATTTTGCATTTAAGTCCCTACATGGAAAAACATAAAAAAATAACACTAAACATATGAAAAATAAACATGAAAAACACAACAAACATATTCACAAAGATTCAGCCAAACACTTTAGCCTTGAAACAAAATTTTTAACTTTTTACAAAATAATCCCTAAGCTTTTCTAAATTTGCATTTAAGTCCCTACAAATCACACAATAGCACCTAAAAAATTCATCAAAGTGTATGAGAATCAACATAAAAAATCATAGCAAAAATATATATAAAGATTTAACCAAGCACTTTTAGCCATAAAACACATTTTTTGTGTTTTGCAATTTAGTCCCTAAAATTTTTAAAATTGCAAAATGGCTTCTAAAGTGTTAAAAATACCTAAAACATATTTGGACACACATAAATCCACCTTCACATGGCCTATGAAGCATTTGGCCAAACCAAGAATAGCCTAAAAATTTTTTTACATATTTTACAATTTAGTACCTTATTTCCTAATATTGTAAAATAACCTAAAAAATAAGAAAACATAAAATTATCAGAAAAAATGAGTATAAAATCATCATCAAAATAGCCTATCAGATTCGGCCAAACCAAGAAACATAAAATGTAAACATGTTTTGATATATATATATATATAATAATGAAAATGAACATATATAATTACTACCAAGCTTAAAAAAATAAAATCATAAAAATAAATATACAAAAAGAATTTAACAAAATATTAACATACAGATGTTAAGAAAAAAACAACATAAACATCAACACACATATATAGCAAAATAAAAATTTAACAAAAATAATATTTTATAAGATAAAAATCAAACTATAAGTAAAATAATAAAATATACAATATTTATATATAATCACCATGTTTAGCTTTTCAACATGGATGAAAATCCATGAGTCTTAACATGGTATTGAATCAAAAATGAAATAAAAATATGAATAAAAATTGAGGAAAAACAAAAAAGAATAAGGTTTTTACCTTGAAAAAAACCTAAGAATGTTAAGCAAAAAAGGTTTTTTCTTTAGCATTTTTTCATGCCAATAACTAAAGCTTTTGAATGAATAAAAACAGCCTATTTATATGGATTAAAGTTGGCCAAGGCATAAAAGAAATGCCTTTCCGAATGGTTTCTACACCAATATGTTTTTTTATTTTTTCTTTTTGCATAAATTTATTACTTTTAATAATTACTTTTAATTTTAATTTGACTTAAATACAACTTGATGTTTATATATAATATGTAAAATTATACTATAAAAGTTATTTAAAAATAATAAATTTTGAAAATTAAAAATTGTGTATTTCAAATAAAATTTCTTTTGATCAATTTAATTCATTCTAATAACAAAATCAATTTTAATGTTCAAGAAAAAAATTTATTAAAATTCGAAACTCATAAAATTTTATGAGAAAAACCTTTATCAGGGAAAATTGTTATGCGTGAAACAAATGAAAAACTCGTAAAAATAAATTAAATTTTACAAAACTAAATTAGTATGAATTTAATGATAATATTAAAAGAATTTTAAATCTATGAACTAAAAAAAATTTTAACTAAAAAAATTTACGGAATAAAAAACTCTGTATCTTAGAAATAGGCAAATTCTAAAAAAAAAAAGAAGCAAAACTCATAAAATAAAATGAATTTTGAAAAACTGATTTAATATGAATTAAATAATAATATTTGAAGAACTTTAAAAATTATAAATTTAGAAAAATCTTCCTGAAAAAATTTATAGAGTGGAAAACTAAATGGGGAAAATTCTAAAAAACTGAACAAAACTCATAAAATAAATTGAATTTTGAAAAACCGATTTAATGGTGGTCTAATGGAAATATTCAAAGAATTTTGAAGTTTACAACTTGAGAAAATTCTATTAAAAATTTTACAGGTAAAGGAAAGCTAGTTTTTTAGAACCAAGGAAATTTCAAAAAATACATTAAAACTTATATAAAATGAATTAAATATTCAAAATATTAATTTCAAAATGGTAAAGATGAAAACCCGAGGTCTAAAACAAATCTTTACCAAAAATATTCATGAACAACATACTCGTGATATAGTGAAAAGTTTGAAAATGATTGGCAAAATTTCTAACTTGATATATCATGGTAGAAAGTGCCAATACAAATTCTTCTTTGAATATTTTTTATTTTTCGGATTGTGTATTGACATAAATACCACATAAGTATTAGTCAAATATACAACAATAAGCTTCCCAAATTTTATGAAAAATTCATAAAAAATTTTTAAAAAATGAAAAATTTAACCATAATATCATTCATAGAAATAGATTTTCAAAACTTAACAAATAATTATTAAAAATAATTTTTTCTCAAATATTCGTCTTGTATATCCGAAATTATATATCAAAACAGGACTTTTTTCTATCACATGAACATATGACTAATTAAATATAACTAAAAAGGTTGAAAATGTCAAGTTCATCCAAAAAAGATCGTTCCCAATGAGGGTGGCCGTTAAATTCCCAATCTCTGATATTTAGGATTATTGACAAAAAGTCCCGAATGAAATAAGTTGTCTACATAGGCACTCTTTGTCTCGATCAACTCTAGATTTGTACAGGTCGATTCTTCTTAGTGAGCACCTTGTGCTACCAAGTTTAGAATCATAGGATGTTATGGTTAGAAACCTCCAGGTGTGGTGCCAAAGTATGAAGAAAAACCCTAGGCATAAGCCTCTTATTTATATCAGATAACTCTAATTTTAATTTTAATTAAAATAATTATTTTTATTAATTCCATAAAAAACCTACATGTGGCGCCAACCCTAGTATAGGTGTCCATTGTAATTCGGCCCAAACCCTAGTGTTCATAAACAAAATTTTGGCCCAAATTTAGCCCATTTAATTTAAGTATAATTAATTCTGATTAAACTATTAATTTTATTTAGCTTGATTATTTTCCATAACTCTAATTCTAATTTGAAATAAAATCATGGCAATTTTATTTGAATAGAACAATTATGTACTAATTATCAAAATAAAATTAACTATAATAAAATAATTAATTTAATCATAAATTAAAATAAATAAATAAAATAATTTTTTAATTTATTTAAAATATTATTCATATTTAATTTATAAATAAATATTTAAACAAGACTTGATAGATATTAAATTAATTATATAAATAATTAATTTCCCATATCTATTTAATTTAAATCAATTCTCATATTTATCAAAGGTTAAATATATTTAATTTAAATTACTAATTTCTATCTAAATAAATATTTAATCAAATCAAATATATATTGTAAATAAATAATACCAAAAAATCATTTTCATTTATTTACTAAAGAAAATGCCCATATTCCTAAAGTGAGTAAATCTAGCGTACCACTTTACCATATTGAGAATCTTCGATCTTCAAATATCCCGATCAATAACCAACTGTAGGCACCTCATTTTCATCGGCCCACTTTTGGCACCCCAAGACTCAATTAAAGAATGATAAAATCAAAAACTAAAATAAAAATTGAGGGATGACTATCGGGTGCCATTTCGCTAGACAACATTGGGAAGGTCTAAAATGCTTATAGGTCGTATTGAAGAAAAATGTAAAATGAAGCATTGAAGGCCATTTTTCATGGTGTCACTAGAGTCACTCAGATGAGTACATGAATCAATTTCCCACTGTTTATGACCAAGTTAAGGAAAATCGAGAAGTCGCAACAACTTGCAAGTTATAGAGGTGCACGAGTATTGATGTGAGGCTTTATGATGTCAAAATTTTGAATTTTCACATGTAGTATCAATACAAGAGAGTTTGATATCAATACCTAAGATGCGGTATCAGAGAATATGCAGAGTCAAGTGGAAAAAATATACAAAAAGTTTCAAGCTTCAACCTTTTCTCTAAGCAGCAGTTTTGAACTTCACATTTTTTTTGGGTTGAATAGCAAAAGAGTGATGAAAATGAGGGCTTTTAGTTAGGTATGGATAAAGAGGAGTTTTAAGAAGGAATATTAGTGAAATGAAGGTTTTTGGAAAGACTTTTGGTGAGGGTTTTGAAGGGACTCGAAAATAGAGAAGAGTTTCTTAGTTTTTGGTGGCCAGGGAATATCGAAGGAATGATTAGAAGTGGGAGTTTTTCTGCTAGGAATCTCTTTTTTTCCTTTTTTGGTTCTCCCCTCAGTTGAGTCTAAGGTTAGCCTATATATCCATATGGTTATGAAGACAAAAGATGAAAAAGGTAGGGCATTTTTGAGTTTTGGTGCATGTATCTCATGCAGAGGTGAGGTATAGTGCTCAGCTACCATGCAAACCCATTGGTTTGTTCAGCAAAAATAGCAGATCTAGACTACTTTATGCAGTTGAGCACTGGGTAAGTTCAGTCTTACCCCCTTGTCATTGGCTATTTGGACTTCAAAATTTTGTTTAAATCTAATCATAAGCCCAAAGACAAAGTCTGGTATGAATTTTGATGATTTTTGGTGCAAGAAACATGTTTTAATCAGTGGTACAGTGGCTGAAAAATGGCTCAAACTAGGCAAATATGTCTTTATGTATCGATACAAAACATTGTGTATCTATACACAAGGTAATTTTTACCCATAAGTATCGATACATTGAAACATGTATCGATACCAAGAGCAAAAATTTGTTTCCAATCTCGAGACTTAAAGGCCTGTATTGATATCAATAATCCATGAACTTGGATTAAGACACAAGCTTTTGTATCAATACATTATGCCAAAAATCACAACTTTAGCTACTGCCAAGGTTTTTATTGATACAAACATGCTAAACATCAATACTACATCTTAGGTATCAATACCAAACACTCTTATATCGATACTACATGTGAAAATTCAAATATTTGGCATCGTAAGGCCTCGTATCAATGCTCGTGCACCTAAATAAGTTGAAGGTACTTGCAACTTCTTAATTTTCTTCAACTTGGTCATACACAGTGGGAAATTGATTCATGTACTCATCTGAATTACTCTAGTGACACCATGAAAAATGGCCTTCGATGCCTTCTTTTACATTTTTCTTTAATACAACCTATAAGCATTTCAGACCTTCCTAAAACATCTAGCGTCGTGTTGCTTAATAGTGTCTGGTGACATGGCACCTGACAGTAATCCCTCAATTTTTATTTTAATTTTTGATTTTATCATCCTTCAATTAAGTCTTGGGGTGTTGAGAGTGGGCCGGACAAAATGAGGTATCTACAGCTGCCTCTCATTAGCCATTGCTAAGTATTATGAATAGGGCAAAGATAAATAGATAGCATTTTATTCAGATAGGGTGATGGTTTCGTGTGCCTATAGAGAAATAGAGAGCTATTTAGTATCACGTCGAAATGGGTTAATTAACTTGCAGGAAAGAAAATTTTAATGAGTTTTGTAGAGTTTGACCTCTCTACCAAGCTATTGTTGGGTTTAGTCCTAAACAAATGCCATCAGCTTGTGTGGGCTTCAAGGTAGGTAAAAAAAATACATCTAGCTCTTTGTGGACTTAGGTAAACAAGTGCCACTAGCTTGTATGGGCTTTAATAAGCGTCCTGCTCTTTAAGGACTAACGTATATAGGTGCCACCAGCTTGTGTAGGCTTTGATAAGCATCCTGCTCTTTAAGGACTGAGGTAGGTAGGTACCACTAGCTTGTGTGGGCTTTAAGGTAATTAAAGAAAGATGCCCAACTCTTTGTGGAATAAGGTAGATGGGTGCCAGCAGCTTATGTGGGCTTAAATAAGCGTCATGTTCTTTGAGGACTAAGGTAAGTAGGTGTCATCAGCTTGTATGGGCTTTGAGTAGGTAAGCATCCTCCTCTTTGAAGAATGAGGTAGGTAGGTGCCACCAACTTGTATGGGCTCAAAAGTAGATAGGCGTTCTGCTCTTTGAGGACTGAGGCAAGTAGGTGCTACCAGCTTGTGTGGGCTTTGATAAGCATCTTGCTTTTTGAGGACTAAGGTAGGTAACGGCTACCAGCTTATATGGGCTTTGATAAGCATCTCACTTTTTGAAGACTGAAGTAGGTACGTGCCACTAGCTTGTTTAGGAGTTAATAAACATCTTACTTTTTAAGGACTGCGGTAGGTAGGTGTCATCAGCTTGTGCAGGCTTAGGTAGGTAAACGTCTTGCTCTTTGAAGACTAAGGTAGGGAGGTGCCACTAGCTCATTGGGCTTTATGGTAGGTAAGCATCCTACTTTCTGAGGACTTAGGTAGGTAAGTGCCACCAGCTTATGTGGGCTTTAAAGTAGGTAAACGTCCTATAGTAAGCTTCCTACTCTTTGAGGACTGAGATAGGTAGGTCCCATTAGGTTGTGTGGGCTTTATAGTAGGTAAGCATCATGTTTTTTGAGGATTAAGGTAGTTAGATGCAACTAGCTTGTGTGGGCTTTAATAAGCATCTTGCTTTTTGAGGACTAAGGTAGGCAGGTGCCACCAGCTTGTGTGGGCTTTGGTAGGTAAGCGTCCTGCTCTTTGAGGACTGAGGTAGGCAGGTGCCACCAGCTTGTATGGGCTTTATGGTAGGTAAGCATCCTGTTCTTTGAGGATTAAGGTAGGTAGGTACCACCAGCTTGTGTGGGCTTTGATAAGCATCCTATTCTTTAAGGACTGAAGTTGGTAGGTGCCACCAGCTTATGTGCACTTAGTGGTAGGTCAGAAAGGCATCTTTTTCTTTGAGGACTAGAAGGAAATGAGTTTAGATGCCTCTCTTAGATGATTTTTGATGAGCACGTAAGGCCAATGGTACTTACTTAAGGCTTTTCAAGCTTTTTCAAAAT
>JBBYHK010000008.1:3273817-3317170 GCA_038382065.1 Adansonia grandidieri
AATGGTCACATGATGTCAGTCATAATTAACAGCTGAACACCCCACTAGACTATTAGATTAAAACGACAATGGTAGATTAAAAACTGACATGAAGGAACATTGTGCATTTATCAAACCTATATTTGGCACTGGAATTCGAATTCGAGTGAAGTGTATATATATTTTATGATTTGATAGATTGGATAATTTTATAACAGGATCCTACTCAAAAGTAATTCTTTTTGTTTTCCCGTTCTCATACTTATAACTTTCTTCATTTATTAGAAAAATATGTTTGGCAAGACTTATAAATTAGCATCTCAAAATTTTTTATATACCCAAATTCTAGTTGTTGGTAATTTAAATATTAAATATATGACATTATGAATCATGTCATTTTTCAATAATACAAATTTTGATAGGATGATTTGATTCATAAGAAAGTGTTTTTTTCTTTTTTTTAAGTTTTCCAACTTCTAGAAAGTAAAATTTGGAAATACTAATTGTTAACAAAGACTTTTTACTTTGCCTTTTTATTACATTTAATAGCGCTTTTTTGCTCTTGCTTTTGAGAATGGTAAAAATTCGACTAACATCTCTTAAAGCATACTCTAACCGAACAGACTTGATAGAAGTTTGAGCTCAGAGTTCGTTTATAAATTTGGTTTGAAAATTGGTTTTAATTTAATCGAATAATCATTTATTTAGATCCAATTTTACTCAAATATAAATATTAAATTATTCGAACATGTTCAATTAACCTTTTTTATTTAATAAAAATGAGTTTATTTTTCATATTCAGTTTCAATCAATGAATTGAGATTTCTCCGTATTAAAATATGTTTTATCAATTAAATCTAATAAATAATGATTTTTAAAATAATATAAAAATAAAAATAAAAAACTTACAACAACAAAAATAATTTATATTAAATTAATAAATAATGATTTTTTTCAAAATAATAGTATTATAACAAAAATAAATATCTCTAAGATAATATCAAAGCTTTGATAGAGGTTGCATTGCGATTTATGAGCAAAATAGTTGATAATGGTTTGGAGATTATTGCTCCATACAATGATAGTGGAGTTTGTTGACTCTATAAGTGGATTAAAAAATTATTTCATATTTTATTTATTTATTTTTTTTAAAAATTTTTAAATATATAGTAAGGACATGTGATAAATTTTTAATCTTATTTTTAGAGTTGAAAGAAACTCCATTACCAAAGTTTATGTCATAATAATCTATGACAAGGGATCTACTTACATTAACGTAAAATTAAATTAATTTTACACACTTTCATAATATTTTATACGATTAATACTTTAACAAACCGACCTTTAGATTTATCAATATAATTGTATTTATTATGCACGCAAAGTTTCGAATTGATTTGTTATCTCCATGATATCGATTAAGAGTAATTTTTTTTCAATATATATTTAACGGTTGAAAGTTTTTAACAAATAGTTAGACATTTTTAATTTACTCAAACTTAACATACATGATTGACATGATTAAAATATGAAATATGATAGATAAAAAAATATTGATCGTATGAAAAGTTTTGAAAGCATGTAAATCTAATTTAATTTTATACTAATATAAATAGATACTTTCTCATAATCTATCATTCAGAGTTTAGACCAAAAATTGCACTATTAGCAAGAATTAGAGCTGTGTATGGGCTAGGCAGGTAGGCTTAGCCTACCCGACCTAGGCCTTGGATATACCTTTTCATAATTTAGATTAACTCAACTTGAATTACTATTTAATAATAAAAAATATTTTTATTAAAATTTAACTATACAAAATACATAACTATTAATATAAAAATAATTTTTAAAATTTTTTATTATTTTATAAATAGTAATTTAGGCTTTCAGGTGTAGGCAAAAAGTTTAAAAAATTTTTGAATCGTAGCTTGGCCCATAGATACCTCTAGTAGGAATTAACAACACATTTAGGTTTCTTGATAAAATAGAGGAGAATGAAATAGTTATTTGGTGGAAATGAAATAGAAAGGAATAAGTATTACATAATTTGACTCATTGAACCAGCAACTCTGTGGTCTATTAGTAAAATGCTAGACACTCAATTCTAGTGATAGAGATTAAACCTTGACAATCTCATATATGAAAAATAATAATTTGACTCACTGAATAAATGACAATAAATACTATTACATTATTTGATTGATTAAAATGATTTTAAGAAATAAGTATAAAATATTTATTTTACCCTTAAGTTAAATAAACATATGTTTATTTATAAAGTTAAATTTATGTTAATCTCTTATAACTTGTCATTGAATATAGAAAATATTTAAATGCATTTATAGTTAACAATAAGTTATAAAATATTAAAATCAAAATAATAATAATAATCTTCAGAAAAACTAAATATATTAATGTCGAAAAGATATTATTGATATTATTTTAATATATTAATATTTACCTATAATATTATTTTAAAATATTATAATAAAAAAATAAAACAAAAATATTTTAATAAACTATATGAAAAATAATTTTTTATATATAATCTTTTAAAATATTTTTTTGAAATTATATAAATCTAATTTTTTTATTCATTCCGTTCTATCTCTTTTTTTTTTTATTTTTTTAAATTCGTGGGTTTCATCAAAAACTTATAATGACCTAAAACTAATTCCTACAGCTAGATTCCAATTGCCAACTGTTAGTGTCATCTTAACTCAAAAAAAGTTATAAATTTCATTTAAAAACTTCCTCTAAACCTTTATTTTTCCTAAATATGTTAGGAAAAACTTAGATCGACAAAGTTATCTTGCAAATTCCATTCCATTTTCCTTGTCCTCTTTTATTTCAAATGCCTTCATTATTTGATACGTTTAGTCCTCTATAACTAGCCTCTATTTTCTTATAATTAGATTTTATTTGTTGTTCTTTTGTATTGGTTCCTCCGATATTTTCTAATAATGATTGTAGATTTTGATTTTTTTTAATTTTTTCTTTGATTTGATATTTTTTTTTGTATTTTATCTTTTTAGATTTTTTTTTCAAATTTGAATTTTTAAAATTTTTTCTCTCTCTTAAAGCATAGACAAAAATTTACAAATAGTGTAAATGTATCAACCTTAACATACGCACATTTAGTCTTGTGAATTCTTACTAGAAAAATATTGTTTTACGATGCCATTTTCCTATTTCTAAAACGTCTCTATTATTTGAGGTTGATTTCATTTCTTCCTTTTTCAGTTTAGAAAAAATGTTAGTATATTTTGTGTTTCCTCCCTCGATGGGTTTTCTGTTCTTATTCGTTGATTGCCTCAAGATAAATATGCTTTTCTCGGTGCAGGTTAGTTTTATCTTTACAAGGTTGTTTAGGGTTGGTTTATTTTACATGCTATTTATTAGCAGTGAATGCAAAGCGTACAGGGATTTGCTAGGTTGATCTCTATCATACGAGGTTGGTGTTTGATAATATTATTTATCTTTTCTTTTTTCGTTTGGGTTTTACTAATGTTGATTGGAATTCATTGAAGGCTTCAAATTGGGAAAATGTTATGTTAAATGACTTAGATTTGATATATAAGTTAAAATTATTTTGGTTTTGTATTTATATCTACTCAAGTCAAAGGGTAATTACTTTAGGTTATGTAAAGTTAACATTGCAATGTGGATGCCATTTTATTCGTTTGATTGGGAATATTTTTTTCTTTGCTTGTTTTGTGTTTGAAAGTGATTTTTAATGTTGATGACAAATACAAGCATGCTTGTAGAGTTCTTTTTGGTGTGTTTTGTGTTGATCATGGATGCACTTTGCTTGTATATTGGGGTTGAAATTTCTATATTAAGGTTTAAAGGTTGAATGTTTTCTCTAATGTAATTTCATTTTTTTGATTTAGTTTATATACAAATTTTTATTTGATTTGTTGCTGCTGTGATATGTGTTGGTTCAAGTTATTTGCTTTTTGGGGGTTGTTTTAGTTAACTCTATTAGTTTCATGTTGGCCAATGAGCCATGCTTATATTAAAAAGTTTATATTTAATAGTAATAATTGTTTAGACTTTCGTGTACATTATAATTCTTTTCCTTTTGGATTAATTAGAAATCGAATGGTGTATTTTGAAATGTTTGGAGTTGGACGGTGCCTTCATAATACTATATGCCTTTGAGTTGATAATACCATTGGTGGTTGCCTTTTGAATTATTTGAAACTCGATGGATTCATATTGTTTTTTATTTAGATGCCTTGTGATGTTGCCTGCGTAATGCTTTGTACCTCTCAGTATCATTGCTAATTGTCTTTTGAGTCATTTTAGATGTAATGAACTCGAACCATTTTGATTTAGATGCCATGTCTTAGACAGTGAAATCAAATGGTTTAAAACATGACTTATTATAATTTGATGATATATGAAATGTGGTTAAACTGTTAGAAATATATGATAACTAATCTAATTACGAACATATACGTTAGAATGGAGCTAAAAAATGCATTTTAACTGCTTGGACCTAAAAAATATGTTTGACCTAATAGGAAATGTGTAATGGCCATGGTAATAATCAATGTTTTAATTTGACATGGAGTTTAAAAGGGATAGTAGACAATAGAGTTAGATGGTTACGTTTTTACTTGGGCACAATGTTAAAATAACTATGGTGAAGAATGGAATTTAGAGTACTTATTGTGTTAATCTTCTTACTAGTTTATTAGAAAATAATAATTGTTTTTTTTATCTTTTTCTATTTATAAGTTTTTTTGTTTTCCTTCTCGAATTATAGGTACTACTTAAGTTTGATTTAGTGGTTTTGGCATTTTAGATTTTGTTTTATTATATTGGGTAGATTTAGACATAGTATTATACTTTACTTAAAGTAGTTGACAATTGCTTGAAGTGATTAGGTTATTAGAAATGTATGATGACATGTTGGATTACTTCAAATATGTGATGGCATGTTGGATTACTTAAAATATGTGATGACTAATCTTACTATGAATACATGCATGGGCATAGAGTTAAAAATATATTTGAACTTTTTAGACCTGAAAAATATGTTTAAACTAGTTGGTAATGAAATTATACCTTTTCACTTTAACATGATGTTAAAATAATCTATAATATTGTCAAGATTGAAGTTTAGGATGCTCATTCTAGTAATCTTTTAAAGTAGTTTAGTATAAAATATTGATTGTTTTTCTCTTTAAGATATTGCTCAAGTTTAACTTGATAATTAGTCTTTTACCGAAAATTTAAATTAGAAAATCGTGTATATTTGGATATGGTATTAGGATGCTTATTATGTTAATCTTTTGAATGGTTTACTATAAGAGACTGATTGTTTTGAGTTGTACGGTGATCAATCGATATTTTAAATCCATATCCCATTTTTAAAATACTGCTGTGGTTGGTATAGTATCATAAAATAAGTCATCAAAGTTAATGTTTTTTTAATCATGCTCATTTTGTTTTTGGTTTTCATGTGTTTGTAGGTTTGTCTTTTTCTCCGTGTGATTTCTTAAGCTTACAATATTGTTTTATCCATATCTAAGTGTTTTTTGATTTGGTTAATTAATTTTTTTTATCTATATCTGTTTATTTGTTTTGGTCTATTGTTATTTTCTTGGATGGGTGTTCTGTTAATGCTATTATAGTGATAGTGAATACGTATTCTTGTCTTCAAAATGTCTTTTAAGTTTTTCTTAAAAAACTTAAGATATCTGCACCAACTTTTGGATATGAGTAGGATGATAGATAATTTAGGGTTTTTATTATAATTGTTTTAGGTTAAATGACATATGCTAGAATTTAAGGTTCTTACAATAAGAAAAGGTTGGAAGTAAAAGAGGATGCTTTTGCCATTGTTATTAGATCTATAATGGTAAAGAAAAAGTTGATATTATGGACATTAATTTCATTAAAAGAAAATATTTTAAGTTGATGCTTCCCAAAAATTGTAAAAACAGATGTTAAAAGTCATCATTTATCTTTTGCTAAAAATCACTGCATTGATTATAAAACATAAGAAACTTAGTGATCGTTGAAATGTGTTGGAAAAAATGGGTTAATTTTTTCTGGAAGATCCATGAGTGTAAGAAATTTGTTTCTATAGCAAGATCTTTGGTGGGTAGTATGAGTGGTTTGAAAGAATTCATGACGTAATGCATTTAAACGTATTGTAATGATTCATATGTAAAATTTAATTAAATATGAAAAACTCTCTGATATTAGTTTAGATTTATATAAAGAAGTTTATTAATTTATCTCTATTTTGATAATTTTATTAAAATTTGCATTGTGTGAATCTTTTTGTGTAGTTAGTAAGAATATAAATTTATTGTATATGAGCTATGGTCTCAATTTTACTAAAATTTTGAGGTGTTGTTAGGGAAAGTGATTATCGATGCTTTTGTGTTGTGATCCACAAAAATTTGTTCAATGTTATTCTATATATTCAAATTGCATCATTGTTTTTGTAAGAATTTTTATACTATTGGGGCTTGCATAGTTTGTTTCATTCGTCAAAAGTTGCTTTTATAGATGCTTTATGCGTATGCTATTTATGTCTTTTTTTGTGGTATCATGAATATCGATACAACACCTTGTTTTAAACCATTATAACAACAATATTAATTATCTCTAATGTTAATTAAAATTTTGTTTCATAGGTGAAACGATGCCTATTAGTGTGTTTAAGCAAAATAGATTAAGGAGGTTGGTGCTTTAACAAAAGTGATTATGCAAACCTTTGCATGTTTTAAGTTACTTAGAAAATTTAATTATCAAGTATTCCTTGCCACACTATCTTGGAAAGTTGGAATATTGTTGTTGTTATTTGTAAATGCATTTTTTTTATAAAGGGGGAGGAAATGTTAGAGAGAATGATATCCAAATATTTTAACCAATTTTAAACAAAAAAAGATATTTATGTCATTGAAAGGTTTAATGTTAGATGCATGAAAGGAAGTTTTAAAGCTTGTTTCAATAAATTAAATTGATGGTCGAAGGTTGAAAAAATAAATTATATCTATACCCTTTTATGCTTTTGAGTTTGTTGATTTTGATAAGGTAGTTGATCTTACTAATGCTTTACATATTTAATAAGTAAATGACTAACTTATGGGCATGTTTTGTTCTATGGTTATGTTTTATGCAATTACTTATTGTTGCATCATTATATTTATCGTAATATACAATTTACAATATGCAAATGTTTTTGGAAAAATAGTGAGCATAAGTAAGATTAATGTAGCATATGTGAATGATAAATTGGTCAATCAAATAGATTTGGAGACTGCACATTTGTTGTAGGTTTATTGTTTAGATATTTTGTATTTGATTATAAATATGATATATTGTTTTTGCCAAATTTCTTTCCAAGCTTAATTTATTGCTTTTTATGTGATATTTTGTATTGATTTTTAAAAAAAATATTTTAGAGGTTTGAGTCTTTTAGGTTGATGTTTGAGTTGAATTATGTAATCAAGTCGATGAAGAGCATATTGTAAATCTTGGAGCCAATAATCATATTATTTTAATTTTATGTGGTGTAGTTATGAAAAAATTCAAAGATAGGTTGATGCATTTGATGTTCTATGTAATGATGTTGTATATCCTTCTCATTAGCAGATTTTGTTTTTAATCTAGATGTATACCTCTCAACCATAAATTGTTTACAAATTTATATATATTACAATATTCCATAGGTTTTGGCATATCGATCTAGGTACATTTAATTCTTCATGTTTTCTAAGAGTGTTGGAACATGAATTGTTTTGGGAATTGGTGAGGTTCTTATTTAATGTGAAATATGACTTTATGCATTTTGGAAATATAGTATAAATGAAAAATTTTCTTGATTAGATTGATTGATGATGAACATGATTAACTATTGGATCTCACTAATGAATTCAAATAGAAGAACTATTGCCGAATTAATGGAATATAATCCTTAAGATATTAAGGTTAGTGCATTTACGGTGCATTTGATTTATTGGAATGGAATAAAGCAAGAATAAAATAGTTATTCGGTGAGAATGGAATAAAGATGTAATAGGTATTATGTAGTTTAGTTGATTAAATAAAATAGGTAAGTAATAACATTCTTTGTTTGATTAGGTAAAATGATATTAAGGAATATATAAAAAAATAAGTGCAAAATGACACTAACACTTTTGAATTGAATGAATGATATTTTATTTATATTATTTTTAATATATATTATAAAAATTAAACAAGTTATAATCAGTAATAATTTAAACAATAAATTCTACTTTGATAAAAAAGAAACATCTAAAATTATTTTTAACAATGTATACTTAAAAGTAATACTTAAAATTATTTATTTTTAAATAAATAAAATTTACAAAATAATATTATAAATATTTTTTATGTATATTTAATATTAAAAACTAATATTTAAATAAAATAATTTTTATATTTTTTAAAATTTGTAAATAATATATTAAAGATATACTAAATTTGTTGCACCTAAAAATAACAATATACTCTCTCCTATTTTTTCAATTTAGTTTCTCTCTCTTCCCACTTTCTCGTCACTCTTTTTCTTTCTCTTTTTAATGTTCAACAAAAACCCAGAAAGCCCAATTTTTAAATCCGGCCATTGTTGCCACAGCCATTTGTTGTCGTTAACCATCGATCACCAACCCAAAATGAGGCAACAATACACTGACACCTTCTCTTTAATATCCTCTTTTACATTTTCCACTTCATTTTTTTTAAAACCTTCTAAAAGGCCTAGATCTACAAATTAATATTGAACTTTCCACCTTCTGTTCCGTTGCCTTTTGCCATTCCAAAGGCTACCACTTTTTGATATGTTATTCTTTTTCTCTTCGTCTCCCTCCTCCCTAAATTTAAAGCCCTAAAACCTTATTTTCTCTCTCCTTAAAACCCTATTCTCTTTCACCTTTTTTTTGCTTTTTTATTTGTTGGTTCCTAAAAAATGAGGATTGGTTGAATGAAATATTTTTCTAGCATTTTTTTATTTTTTCTAGATGGATAAATGGGAATAATTTGTAATGTGGCTATTCCATGAAGTGTTGAATAACAGTTTAGTGCTATTGATAAATTGGCCATAAAATAGCCAATACAGCCAACCAAACTATTGAATAGATTCATGCAAACTAAATAGACTGTTAATCCTGTATGTGGTTTTGTTTTCTATTACTCATGCTGGGAATACGTCTTCATTTTGCCTATTATTGTGGGATTTAGAGAGTAAAGTTTACTAGCAAAGCAACCATAGTTGGGATTGATTCTATAAAGGGATGGTGGCATAAAACTTGTTATAAGTGTAAATCAAGTGTTAAGGTTGATGGTGATCAATTTTAGTGTTTTGGAAAAAGTTGTGCAACAATAACTAGCTTCTGTCATGGTATATGTTGTTGGGAGATTAAGATGTGCATGAAATTGATTTTGGTTTTGTCTCGAATAAAGACCATAATATGTTATTGTCGTAGGCTTAGGTTTGCCATTGTTTCCGATGAAATTGGTTTTGTAGACTATTGAACATTGCTTGGAAAAATAGTTGATGCATTAACTACTAAAAAGGATTGAAATAGATGTGTTTTGCCAATTGGAATACCAAAACTATGTGGGATGTTTGAGGTTGAAGTTAATAGACAAACTTTTCAAATGAAATTATGCAATATAGAGCAAGGTATAAAAACTGAACCGGTGGTCGAACCAGTTGAACCAACAATTCCTAGTTCAATCGGTTCAATTGGTTTGATTGTTGGTTCCACCAATTTTTTGATATTAAGTAATTAAAATTTTTTTAAATCATAAAAATCAGTAAAAAATAATTATAATAAAAAATTAAAAGTGCATAATGTATTAGTTATAACTACATACCTATTCTTCAAATGAATATTATACTGAACAAGGACAAGATCATTTAGCCTTTGATGTTCCAACCAATTTCTTTGTTTTATGTATAGTCTTTTAAACACAATCCATTTTCGTTCACAACGAAAGGATGAAGCTATCTGACTAAGAATTCTTATTACCAATTTTTGCGAGCACCATGTTCAAAAAAACATTTACTACTCATTAAGAAAAATAAAAATTTAGTATATAAATAAAAAAATTCATGTTATTTCATTATAATTCTAAAAAAAAAATGTTGGATTAGATACTAATTTATTTTACTTGGCCTTGTAGTTTTGCTAGAAGTAATAGCTAACTCACTTTTGAATCTACTTTTATGCTCTTAAAAAATAAAAGAGTCATATATCAATTTTTTGCTACCACCTGTAATATGTATGTCGTTGAGCATAGTTAGAAGCCTATCCATGATATTTGGGGTTTGATAACAGTTTTTCTTATCATACTGAATGGCTGGATTCAACTAATAAGTAGCAACATAGAGATCTTGGCGTAGTTGGCACTCATCTCTCCTCTAAAATTGAAATATAAGGCTCATCAATCTCTTTTCTTAAATGTTTCCTTGATAGCCTTATTTGCTCTCAATATTCCTTCATAAAACCTGATATTTCATCAGAATCCATAACTTTCAACAACTACACAAGCAAAGACACAATTTTAATAATCAGTAAACGATAATTCCAAAAATTGATTTTCCAAAAATAATTTCTTGACTTGTTTTGTTTTCATTGATTTGAAAGCATTTCAAGTATTAAAACTCCCTAAAAGTATTAATGTCTTGCAAATCACACTTATGATTATGAAGACTTTTTAAGGCAACAAAAGTTATAGCAAAGCGTGTATCATTAGGCTGTAAAATCTTTGTCCACCCATCTCTTCTTCTTAACCAACTTAAAGTTCACTTGTGCCTATACATAAAAACAATAATGGAAGAAGCACACTAAGCTAAACTCTTAACACAAGGTATTTTAGTAATATCTTTTAAAATCTCCTAATAGCTTTGTAGTTGGCAAAGCATTATCTGTAACTAGATGAACCACATTTTGCAGACCAATAATCTCTACAATCTTAGTAAACAAATTGCAAAGAGTTTGAGCATATGAAATTATGTCTAATGCATTAATAGATTTGATGAAGCATATTCTTTTTAGACAATAAATAAGGAAATTGATCAAAGATCTCTGCTTATGTCCTTCTAACCATTTTTTATTTTTGTGCATCCATATTTAGCCCAAATGCTTTTATAAGAATTAGAAAGCAATAGCAATTATTTTTCGAGTCCTCTAACAAGTTGGTTCGCAAAGCATAGCATGTAAAACCTTTGTATCTTAAACCCATGTATGATATAGCATCAATCATCAGCTATAAATAAATTGAATTTACAGCATTAATTAGAATACAAGCATCATAGAAAAAAGGCAATAGCCAAGTCTACTTGATGCCACCTCTCTTTTCTTTGTAATATAGCCTTAATAGTAGGTTATGATCTAACATTAATGCCACTGGGAAAATAAGAAGCAATGTTCTAACTTTTTTCTTCTTTTTGTTTAATGAACCATTACCTTTTTTAGGAATTTTAACATCTTTTTTTGGCATTTCACCTTAAAATTAATGCACACTATGCCCGAATGGATTCGTTGCTTCTTTACTCATTTTATTCTCTTTTATTTTTTCCTTGAAATTAATTTAAGTTTTCTTGCATTCTAAAGCAAAAATATCTATAGAAACTTTTTTTTCATGGCCCAATATCTCCTTTTTTGGTCAGCAAGATGCAATTTCATTTTATTAATGCCTCCACCCTTCACAACTTTAGAACAAAAAGTATATGTATACATATTTTCCCATCATTACCTCTTATTCCCACTACATAAGCCCAAGCAACAATGGATTTTGAACAAATAGATTGAGAATGATGGGAAAAAGATGCAGTGGAATCAAGAGCTATCAGTGGTATCCGTGCTAGTATGTTTGATTTTGAACGAAGTTGCATGCATGGATACCACTAATACCATTGATACCACTGACTACAACAAGTTATATAAGACAAAGTAAGAATGATGAAGGTTGACTCGATAGTGCAGAGCTATTAGTGGTATCCATGCTAGTATCACAAATGTAAACAAAATCGCATGGACTATTTCGTATGTAAAGAATAAAAAATGAATTCAATATGCTTTCAAAAGTAATATATAATATATTGTAAGGGCATATTCCAAATTTGCATATTAAAGCCATTACTTGGCTTGTGACAATTTCGTTTATGCCATTTGATTCACAATATTCCAAATGCATTGCTTTTTTTACAAAAGAAGTCAACCATTATCGGATAATCGACAAAACGAGTATTCATGTATTTTTAGAATAAATAAATATAAGTATTATGTATGATATACGTGATAAAAAATGTTAATAAAATTTTAAATGGTGTAATCCAACGAATTTTTATGTCACTTATTGTCATCATTATCTAAAGAATTTACATTATTTATTATTTTTTTAAAAATTTAAATTTAATGAAATTTGTATTATTTAATATCATCATTGTGACCAACATTGCTTCATTTGAAAAGAAAAAAACACTTTCAACCAAATAACCTAGGTGTCTTTGAAGTAATATTCTTTTAACTTGCGAGATGCTAAGATTTATCTAGAATATACCTTTTAGTGTTAGCTAAATGGTCTGAGAATGCTAATCTAAATGTCATAGAATTTTATTATTATTATTATTATTATTATTTTGTTGGATATTCATCCAAAATAACAAAGAATCGATATAAAAAATTCAAAATAAAAATCTCACTTACAAACATGGACAGCAAACAAGTTTAGAACATCAAAAGGAAAGTAATTAAACAAGCTAATAAGTAATATAAACACTTTTACTATATCCTCGCTTGAGCTTTGAAGTGGATTTGGAAAAAAAAAAATGAAAGCAAGAACTAATTGGCCAGTGGACCTGGAGTTGGTGGTTGGCGGCTGTTATGATAAATTTATAAAATAGAGTTATTTAGTCTCATTTTGTCATCAAAGTAGCAAAGTCGTAAAGGTTTTTAGTTATATTTAATTAATTTTTGATTTATTTTATATTAGTTTTATTTATTTACTTTATATTTAAATTATATGGTTATTTAATATTTTTATATTTTTGTCAAATCTCAAAAGAGTTTTCAAAAGTGCAACAACTTAATAAAGAAACAAAGTGGACCTAGCCTGACAACTTCCAAAAATAAATTATTCAAGCTATTTGTGTTCCAAGTTTTTTTTTTTTAGGGTTTTGGCTATAAATAGGACTCCTTAAGGTTAGGGATTTTGGAGTATACTTTAGGATTTATTTTTAAACTAATTCTTGAAGAGAAGGGCAGCTATCATAATATTCAAGAAGCTAGAAAGATTTTGAAGAAGCTTGAAGACTGAAGGCCTGATAAACTCTTATTTTTTTTTTCCTTTACTCTTTTTATCTCTATTGTAAATTTTATATTCTATATATTTATTATGAATTAGACTAATTTTCTAGGGTTACAATAAAACTCAATATGTAGTTTGAATTAATTTTATTATCTTTTCTTAATTTAAGTTATTTGTTCAATCTTGTTCTTAATGCTTCTAATTGCTCGATCACCAATTAGGTTGATTTGGTATCTAATGAACTTGAAAAAGAAAATTTTGTGTTCAGACTTAGATTGAATGACGTATGTTTCATATTCATTTATTATGATGAATTGATTCGTATGTTAGATAGGAATACACAAGCATGTCATATGTAACTAAATAGGAGTCTAAGCTTAATGAGTTTTTTTTTTAATTCAGTTTACATAGAAATATGGTAATTTGGTTAAAAGATATTTTTACAAGACCCTTGGAAGATACTTATAAATAAATTAGAACTCTAGGTTAATAACTGATTATCATTATTCAAGTTAAAAGGGTAAAATAGATTTAAATAAAGCCTTGAGGGAAATTGTAATCCTAAGCTTTTAATATTTATTATTTGCTTTATCATTATTATTTTCTTTTATTTTCTTTTAACTTTTAATCATTTGTTTGAATAAGATTAAGTTGCTTTAATTTTAGTACTTAATAGTGGCTCGATGCTACTTTGAATTTTTTTTATTAGGCTTAAAGTGACAGCTTTGCAGACGATGTAGCTGTTGCCTGGCAATCAACTTCAAAGATGATGGTGGGGCAAAGTTACAAGGATTTAGGGTAAAAAGGAATGATATAATGTTTAAAGTTTTTAGGTTACATAGGTTTGCATGGGTTCTTGCTGCTAAGTAATATTTTGGACTCAAAATGTAGCATAAATTTGGGTCAATTCAGTTTAAATTTGGGTATTATATATTAAAACTGTTTCTACCAATTTTTTATTTTTTTTTATTTTTGATTATTTATTTTTTATTGATTTTATTTGGTTCAAAAAAAATATAACTTTATTTATAGTTATAAACCATTGCACTTGTCAATTCCCACTTGAATCGATTAAACTAACTAGTCTGGTCTGGCTGTTTTATCATCGATATAAAGTAGTCAAGATTTTCAAAGAATCTGCTCCGTAAGCTAGTTCTATTACCTCTCTTAGCGAAGACTTTGAGGAAAATGTTTCATTAATAGACAATGGGAAAAAAATTTTATTGACATACACTAGGACAGAAGTTTCATTATTTGAAACAACTATTTCTAGAATGGAAGGTTTAGAGATGCTACCAGAGGATTTTATTGGGGAACACCTTGTGTTCACCCCTCATAGTGAAGCTTTGGATCAACTTTTTCTATTAGTACAATAGAACTTGATAAACAAACTAGTTATTAATTATAAGTTTATGTTTTTATGTCATGTAATATTTTTGAACTAACTATTCAAAAAATTTTACAGTGTTTCTTTACCCAATAAAATTGCTTCAAAAGTTGAGAAGGAACTATTCCCAGCTAGGTTATTTTAAAGGCAGTGTTCGGGGTATATTGAAATTCTTTGATTTTGTCTACAAGTGTTTTATTTGTATTTTTTGTTAAGCTAACTTGATTGTTGCCTTTGTTTTTGTTTTTGTCGGGAAACAAAAAGCAAATAATGTTCTTTGATATCAGTTTATACTTTTACACATATTTAGTTTTTCATTTATGTATTAGTAAAGCCTTTATTTATGTTGTTAAACATGACCTATGTTCGTCAAGATACTCATTTGTGCTTTGGCTATGTCTAATATACAGATATTTTATTCATAATATATGTATGTTATATTTATACAAGTTATTAAGTTAATTTTTGTTTTAGCATTTGTGCCACCTATGCCAAGAATTAGAATACAAATAAAATATTGTCGATAAAAGGTGATAAATTGTATGCAAAATGTAGTACATCATTAAGATTTTCATTGAATGAAAAAAATGTTTAATCATGAAATTAGAGATTTAATTAATATGTGATTGTAATTATAGTTTCCACTGTTAAATATTTTTTATCTTTTTGTTTAATAAAGGAGAAAGGATAAAGGTTAATTAATATAAAAAGGCAATTGTTAACTTTCAAAAATAATATGTTTAATTAGTGCATAATCAAAAGTTGGTTTTATTTTATCCTTTTGTTTTACAAAGGATATTTGATATAAAAAAGCAATTGTTGACTTTTGAAAATAATATGTTTAATTAGTACATAATTAAAAGTTAGTTTTAATGGAGTGATCAAAATAAAAAAAATTCAACTACATGTTTAATTTGTTATTTTTATGTAATTATCCTTTAATTTTTATTATTGATACTTTTATAAATTTTTAAGTAATTTCATTGGTTGAGTTAATGTTTGTTTAACTTGCGATACTAACTCAACTAACCCTTTTAACATAGTATAAAAGGATAGACAACTCTTTAACATATATGTTAGGATTAGAGGGAAGTCAACTTGTCATAAATAAAAAAATCAGAGAAAAGGTATAGTAGAATTTAAGTGAGGTATGGTTTTCAACATGATTGGTTGATTACTAGGCATGGATAATTCCATGGTAAAAAAGATTCAGTAGATATATGTATTCAATGCTTGAGTCTTTTCTTCACCAAACCATGGTTACTCTTAACCAGCCGAAGTCTATTAACTTCATTGATTTGCTATTTATAGTGAGACACAATCTTCAGGTAAACTGTGCTTCAAACCTTAACTATCTAATTTACAGGTGTGACTTCATTGCTATTTAATGGTGTCCCTTAGTGCTTTTACAGTATGTTTATGCACATCTTATATATACATATATAGACACATACATGCCTATATATTATCTTTGGTATTTCATCATGTCGTCTTTGTTTGTTATAATATTCTTTACATTTGGCTGCTAAAAAACGTTAAGGTTTTCTACTATTTTTTGTTTGCCTTTGTAGATGTTTGTGTGTATGCATAAGTATATTGTTAATTTATAGTTATATTCTTTTTTTGCTTTTGCATTTTGATTTGCTTCTATTTATATTCTCTGTATATATAGTTTTGATTTCTATTCTCTATTTGCTATTATATAATATTCAATATAAGTGCATAGTTTATTACGATCTCTTTGTATTTTGAGTTTGATGTGTTTGTTTTTAAAGATTTATGATGATTTTTATCTTATTTATAGTTGTTGAATTATTTTTGTGTTTTGTTTTGTGGTCTTGATGGATGTTAACAGAGGTTTTATTAAACATTGCATACAATGGATATTGGAAGAACTCATGGTTAAACTAAATCTTCTGCTTTCAGTTTACGACATGGAGCTATATGGACCAAAGAGGATACAAGGGATTTATTGACATAAATAGAAATGAATGTTTGAGAATTTATGTAACCTTCTTAGAAAGTTTAAATGATTGCATAAGAAAATAGTTGAAATCTCCTTTGATTTTCTAAAGGATATAAAGAACATCGATATAGTCGACCTTAATTATCATGAAAAATTATAGAATTAGTATATGCATACAGATTTGATTCAAAAAATGCAAATAGTGTGTGCCAAAAATTCTTAGATACTATTAGGATAGCTAATAATATTTTAAATAGCGGTTGCCATTAATCAAGATAGGCATCAAACTCATAGATTTTAAGTAGCCCTTGCCAGAAATCAAAAGATCCTCTGAATGAGAACTCTTAGTACTAAAAATCTCCAAGAATCAGAAGATCATCCAAAAAAAAACTTGGACACCAAATCTTTTATCTTTAAGTCGAACCTATTTTCCTAGAAATTCATTAAGCCTAGGAACAAAGCTAGATCTTTTCTTTTAAGTTGCACGTATTTTCCTAGAAAAAAGTTGAGCTTAGGAACACAATCTAGGTCTTTTCTTTTAAAGTCGACCCTATTTTTCTAGAAATAGGTCGAGCACAGATACACAATCTAGATTTTTTCCTTTTAAGTTAAACCTAGTTTCCTATAAATAGGTCGAGCCTAGGAATCCAATGTAGGTTTTTTGCTTTTAAGTCAAACCAATTTTCCTAGAAATAATTAAGTCCTAGAATGTAATTGAGGTCTTTCTCACTTTAAATGTAACCTATTAGATTGAGCCTCGAAGTGAAATCGAGTATTTTTTAAAGTTAAATCTAAAGATAGGTCCAACTTAGGAATGCAATCTACGTTTTTTATCCTTTATCCTTTTTTATTCCTTCTAAAACTTGGAACTGCTGCCAAAGCTATGTTTTCAACTTAACAATCTTTGTTAACTTTGTTCCCTTTTTTTTCACTGGTACTCAAAAGACTTCAGCATATCCTGGACAAAATGGCATCTACAGGTCTTTACTTTGTTCCTGATACTCAGTAATAGCCAAGAATGGGAGTTGTAGATGATAATTTTGTCTGAGCCTCCATGAACATTATGCAAGCATCCTTAGCCATCATCAAGGCCATTTTCTATGCCTAAGTCCAATATCTATAACCCTGAGTTAAAGTAGAGTAAACGTGGAGCCAAAACTAAGCAAAACATGAAAAATTTACCAAATTTTTTTATAACTCACCTTAGGGTATTGATTCATTAGCTCCAAATTTGAAAATTTTCAAATATTAAGGTTTGAATTTTGATACCTTATGCACATACAAGGGCCTGGTGGTACTAAAATTGGTTTTTTAGCAATAATGTATCAATAATTAAGTTAATGTATTGATACATCATAGTAATGTATTGATAAATTAGCATTAATTCAAAAAATTTGAGCCATTTTGCTTGAAAATCTTTAAACTCTTTTTCTATATTTTTTTCATAATTATCACTCCAAAATTTTCATAATTTAAGGCCAGGTTATGATGAACTTATTTTAAATTAAATTATGTCTATTTGTCCATGTATTTTACCTTTTAGGCTTAATTTCATATAAATGCAATTGGATCTAATTTTCATTTTAATTAGAAGAGGCCTAATATGCAACAGATGATAGAATCCTAGAGATATTTCATGTGAAAATCAAGAATGGGCAAAGGTAGTTTAGGCGTCTAAAAATGGCATATTTGTTATTTTTAAATGATAAATACATTGTTGGTTAATGAAGAACATTCTTGCTCCAAAGATTAAAGGTCATTGGCTAATAGAATATTAAAAACACATAGCAGGGCCTAAGGGATCGATTTTTGATTGATAAAAAAAGTATAAATGCCACTTTAGAAAGCCCTCGCATTTTTCTCTTACACATTCACACTTGCTTTCATCCCTTCAAACCCCAGCAAAAAAGGAAAAAAAAGAAAAAAAAGTAAAGGAAAAGTGTGAAAAAAGCTAAGAAAAGGAAAAACAAAGGAAGATATTAAAGCTTTAAGATATTTCTCCTTGTTATTTCTTTTTTGGCTACATAAGTATGACATTTTAATGAGCTTTTCATGATTGGCCATGATTTTTCTAGGTTTCATACATTTTTGTTTGATTCTAATGTTTATGTTTTGATGCATGTCTAGATGTGTTTGAGTGATCAAAACCCTTCTTTTAGCCCTATAATTTTGGCTATGATCCATGCTAATATCATGATATGCTTTGCTTCATGTTTTGGATGAATTTAGCATGTTCCATGTTATATTTATGTTCATCTTAGCATTTTTAGTTTAGAATATGTTCGATGAAATATCTCTTTATGCATGCTGTGTCATGTATTGATGAATGGCTGCTTTGTTAATGTTGTGATCCTGAAATGTTTGATGAAATATGTTCTTTGAGTGCTAAATCTAATTTTTTTTTAAACTCCCAAAGATGAGCTATAGTTAGTCTAAACAATGGACTAACTATGGCTCATGTTTTTCACTATTTGATACTATCAAATGCTTGGATTCATGGCTAAAAAGGCCATAAAATCTTATTTTAAATCACCTTCAGATTAATCTACTAAGTCAATCAATCTAGAGCCTTGTTCATGAGTCTTATATGACTAATTATGCTTAATGTTGGAAGGCTATTGGCATGCTTAGTGAGTTGCTCGATTACCCCCTTTTGGGGGGACTTGGGATGGACTTACTAACATACTGTTGTGAATCTCCATGATTAGACATTCAGATATCGAAGTCACAATCTGCATCTAGGAAATCAAAAATCAAAATTCCTCTATTTTTAGCTACTAATAGCAACACTAGGTTAAATTGAAAAATTCTTTTCATGCCTTAGTTGATTTTTTAGAATTTTTAAGGATTTTCCGTAAAAAGGCTTTAAATTATCTTTCCAAAAAGATCTAGTTGGCCTCATTTAGAGTCTGTATAAAAGATTTATGATTTTTTAATCGTGAGTTATTTGGAACCCCCACAATTATGGACCAACTCCCATGACATACTATATTTGACCTACCAAAAGTTTTTTCTTAAATTTTAAATTTTTCCTTAAAATACAGTAAATTATTTTTCTAGTGATATATCATTTGCAATTTTTTGAGTCTGAACAAATCTATGGCGATTTTTCTAAGATAGTTGTTCCAATTTCCTTGCCTTTGCTTTCTATATTCAAAAAATATTCAGTAAGGAATAATTTTCCAGGAAATTTTTACTATTTTTAAATGAAACCTTGTTATTTTTCCAATGACATATCATTCAACTCGTTTAGGGTTTGGATGAGTCCAAAATAAATTTAGGAGGCTTGACAGCGCGAGCTATCCCTTACTTCCAACAATTAGATTAAAAATATGGTTTCTGTATTTCCACTCTTTAAGGTGTTTAAATGCATCAAAATGAGTTCGGTATGTTTCATAGGAGAGTTATGAGTCATGCATGGTTTGTTTAAGGCTCGGTCCAAGGCTTTAAAATTAAAAAAAAATCAATTTGAGTTTATTTAAAATTTCCTCCTTGATTTTAAATAAATTTGCATCATTTTGTTCCAACAACCACTAAAACATTTCATTTTTTGAGTAAGTACTAAATTTTTTCACCAACTTAAGGTTTTTAACTTCATTTTCAATGTATCCCAAAAAATTAAGTTTTCTCACTCCTTGGCTTTCTTGGGTTTTTCGCTACCTTGGTTTTCATGCCTTAATCACTTTTCAAGTCCATGCTTGTTTTTAAATTGTCAATAGGTTATTTTTAGATAATCGATTGCAACCAAGAGATACATTCCCAATCGACTCTTTTTATCAAGGCAATATTTCAAGTTAGGGTCATAGGGTGCCTAATTTGAAATATCTTTTTCTAATTAGACCTAAAAATCAATTTAACAAAACTCTATGCTTTACCTCATTGAAAAGTAGGGAGCATAGTGAATTTTGAATATGTAAAATCTCTGGTCTCCTATTTCAAGAAAATTCATTCAAACATTTTTATATGAGAATAATGACAATTAAAATCGAGAAAACTAAATTCAAAATAACACATGGCTAGATGGTATTGATTTAGGCTGTCATGGGGTGTTAATCTGTCCCTATGCGTAACTTACTCCCGATCCCAATTATTAATTCTAGTTTAGACGGAGGCCTTAAAATCAATTCTTTAAAACAAAAAACTATAGACACCTAATTTTTTTTATGCCTTCACTCAAGCATCCCGAGGTAACAACAAACTCAAAAGGGTAAGCATGGATTAGCCCCTATCATTTCTATCTAAGGTGAGGTGTTTGGAGAGGTAGAGGTGCATAAAATTCATATTTTTGCATGTATGTATTGATACATAGCCTTTATGTATCAATATAAGGCCTCCACATCATCAAAATTCATAATTCCACTGGTTGTATTGATACAAAAAGCATTGTATCGATATATTTGCTTAATATATCGATACATTTGCCAATTGTATTGATACAGGGTTATGTCATAGCTAAAATTCAATTTTCAATCAAAATATATCAATACATAAGTGATTGCATAGATACATTCTGGAAATGTATCGATACAAACTTCATTGTATCGATGCATTTTGGGTTTTTGTGTAGATGTATCGGTACAATATTCATTGTAACAATAAATCCTGTTCATTTTTTTCTAGCATAACATTGATTCAAAACATGAGTTTTGTTGCACTTTTGATTCCAAAAATTACTCAAATTCAGACTAGGCCTCAGTATTGGACTTGTGATTAGGCTTAATTGATTTGTGAAGCCCAATCGTTGTATCATGGGGGAATTTCATGACTTAATTCACTTTTATTAAGAGGTAGGTTTGATCTTGTTATGTATGTCATATACATAAAGTGGCTTGATCCACTATTTTAGTTGGCTAAACCAATTAAAATATGTGAAAGCTAAGCATAGTACTTTGGCTTCTTAAGGGGTACATGCAACAATAACCAAAATTGCCCTTACTTTTGGTTTTTTGCTTTAGCTATTCACATGTTCTTATAAGACAAGTTTGCTTTAACTGAGAAAAACTACACAATTGATTGCACACTTATTTTAGACACTTAACAACCACCCTTTGAGCTTTTATTTCCCTTATTTTTTTAACTCTCCATACAGCCTAAAAACACTCTTTTCTAAGCAATTTTCCTCACCAAAACCTTTTCCATTATTAGCAGAATCTTTAAGCTCGTCTTTAGCCTCTCTATCTTGTTAATCGATAGTAAAGAACATGAAGAAAGTAAGCTAAAAAAAATTGCTAGAAATTTTGAAGACAAGAATTCTGAAGTTTCTTGACATATTTTCTCATATTTTCTCTTTATTTTGATGTTCATTTCATTTTCCATGCCATATTAGTGGACCTTTACATGTGACCATGACCTTTTTGTAGGTTCCATGCATATTTCTTGTGCCATGAAATATTTTCTTGACTTTGATGGGGCAAAAATCATGTTTTTAATGCTGTAAAAATTTTCCAGCTTTATTCCTTGCTATAAAAATAGTTTCTTCCATGTTCATATTATGTTTATATTGTCACAAGCATATTTTTAAATGTTGATGCAAAACCCATGCATTCCTTGCATTTCTAGCATGTTTTACTTAATAAAAAATGGTGTTTTATTGATGTTCTAGCACATTTATGCCATTTGATGCCATGTTTGAATGTTTACATGATTAAAAATGGTTTCTTGATGCCTTTTTTCGGTGTTTGATACCATGCTCTACTTTTGTGAAAACCTCTCAAAGTTAGGCTTACGTAATCTCAAACCAATGAGATTAACATTGGCCTAAAATTTTCCAACAAATCACTTTTACAATCTTGGGAAAAAATCAAGCGTATATGTTTGGATTCATAGCCTAATGAGGCAAAATAAAATATGTTTTTAACCTCACCAAAATTTTCTACTTGCAATATGTTTGATTAAATGTCTTGGTTTTGAGCTTTGTGTTGAGAATCGATGGCATGGATAATGGGTTGTCCATGTGCTTAACTCCTTGGGATTTCGGATAGATTTTTTATTCCACTATCATAAAACCTATATCTCAGACATTTATGTGTCTGACACCTTGACACATGACTAGAAAATCCTAAACTCGAAAACTCTCCTATTTAGGTACTAGCAGCATTACGACCCCAAATAAAAAAATTACTTTTGGACCCAAGATAATTTTTTTGGAATTTTTTGTTATTTTTCCCTTAAAGGGCATCAAATTACCTTTCTAACAATATCTCTTTCCCTTCGAAGTGCCTGGAAAAGGGAGTTATGATTTTTTTTTTATTTCTTTGTTATTAGAAACCCTTGAAATTAGTTTTTAACATTCTGTTTAGGTCATGTCAGCCCACCAGATGATTTTTCTTGAATTTATGGATATTTTTCCCAAAAAACTATATGAAACTCTTTTTGTAAATTGTTTGTGATTTAAAGATTTCGAATGAGTCCGTGATGATTTTTTAAATTTGGATGCACCCATTCTCTTAGTTGTGTTGTGCTGTCAGTGCCTGTCGCAACGTACCCCAGCATAGATCTTTGAGAATTTATGGATGTATACGACTTAAAATATTTTTCTGACTAAGAAATGTCTTATTGACTGAGACTTTTCCTTTGCAATGTGATGAGAATGAGAAAATATAGATTTTCGACTCGTGATATAGTGAGGGGGACCATAAGACGAATCGCTCATCTTATTGGTCTCGTAAGTCCATCACAAAGTGGCCAACGCTTGGAGTCGCAACCGATCATTTTGGGCTAGGCATGGTCGGATGCTTATTGAAACCTATGTCTTGAGCTACGAAACTTGAAACACTGATCCCATGATCTGCGTGGTACAAAGATTTGCCATTTGAGTTCGGGAGTTGGTTACACACGATGAGACATGAACCTCTTCGCGATGCCATGAATCGGTACCTTACTAGTTATGTCTCATCTCAGTTTCGATTCTTTCAATCTTAACTCATCACTATTTTGATATAACCTTCTTTTAATACATGAATTTTATAAAAATACAAATCTAGGTTTTGATGAAAAGATTTAATCTCATATATGCCCCAGATAGATGGGGAATATAGAAATTTTTAATGAAAATGACATTTGGATTTTACTTTGAAAATGGAATATTCCATTTTGGGCATTAGAGAGATACCCACGCGGAACATTACCTTTAATCTTACTTGAAATAATTTAAAAATATGAATGCAAATAATTATCATAAAGAAATCACGCTAGTAAGGCAATGAATGAAGTAATATAACGTGAACCAATCAATGTAATGATAAAAAGAAGGGATGGACTATTGGAATTTATCTTGCAATTGGCATCGATTATCTGAGAATAATCGAATCGATAATTTTTGAGACAGATCTGGGTTCCTTGATTGATCAAGGTTTTTTTTAAAATAAAAACGGGCTTGACTCTTGACACGTTCATGAAAATCTGAAAAGAAGAAAAATTTAATTGTAGTTGAAAGACAGGATTGGAGTATCCCTTCTGAAAGATGGGGGGAGTATCCCCAAGGATGACAAATAATTTTGACAAAGGAAGATTTTTAAATCTTAACAATTTTGAAAAAATGGGGTTGGAGTATCACCTTGGAAGGTCGAGGTTGAAGTATCCCCGAAAGTGACATGTCTAACACTCTTTAAAGAAGTCGAGTTAGAAAACTTAAGTTGACAAAACTTTGTGATTTAGAAAATGAGTGAGCATTTTGACGTTTTTTGATAAAAGAAATTATTGTGAATGAGGATGGTAAAAATGTAAAAAAAAAATTCGTGCCTTGATGCAAGCCTATGGGGGGTCAAAGCATGTTCTCGAGGCTGATCAGGGTGATATGGTGACATTCAAGTGTCTCGAGATGAAGCTGGGGAAAACAATTCAATTTGGACCATAACCAAAAACAGGAGACAGCATCGCTCTATCCCACTTTCTGAATTTATTCTAAATTGGTTTGAAGGCCTTAAAGGGTGGACAATACACCATTAAAAAGGTAACTCGATGAGGGTCAATCTAAAAATATTCCTAATATCCCAAAAGATCACTTTCCAAAGGAATAAATTTTCAAGTTTGGATTAATTACGCTGTTGGCAAAGCATACGAGGGACAAGATGTGTCAAAATTTGAAAAATCACCCCAGACTTGTTTGGTCTCAAAAAATTACAAACGATACCTTTCTGAAAAAGAATTTCATGAATTTTTTAGGAAAAATGTCTAAAGGATTTGAAAAAATCATTTAAGGGGTCTGAATGGCCCAATCAGAATACATGTTATTGATTTTAGGGGTTCTAGACAGTTTAGATTTGAAAAATTATAACTTTCTCATGCGGAATGATCTGGGGGTGAATAAGACATCGTTTTAAAGATAATTTGACACACTTTGAGGGAAAAATCAAAAAATTCATGAAAAATAGTTTAGGATTTTAAACTGATTTTTTTCAATTCATAACAGTTGTGCTGCCAGCAGGGGATAAAGCAAAGCATGGGATATTTTTTATTTTTCTTTGTGTTTTCGGGTCCAAACTTAGGTCATTGACATTCAAACGTCCATGACTGAAGGGAAAGAGTGGCATGAGCGTCACAAACTCATTTGCACAGCCCCGGAGTAGTTTGGGATGATGAAATAGCCCATTGATCATACCACTCAAGGTTTTGACTAAAAAATAAGGCACAAACATTTCGAGAACAAGTGCAGGGCCATTTTCGTTGGAAAATCAGAAGATTCAAGCTCGTTTAACCAAGATTCTAGATCTGGAAAACTTAATTTTTCCCAAGATTTTTTTGTAACCTTAAGGAAAATGCTAAGCTAATGTTGGTCCTCATTGGTTGAGGTTAACATGCTTGGCTTGGGGAGGTTTTGAAAATCAATTTTTTTTACAGCCATCAAACATGCAATTAAACAAGGAGAAGACAATGAACACACAAGAGGATGGCACATAACATGAATGCGGATGCTAACTTTACCAATGGTTTTGACAAAAAGTGTTATGCACACATCTCATGAAGTGAAACATGCTGAAAATGACAATGATTCATAGCAAAATGCAAGCTAACATATAAACATACTTGAAATATGCTAGGCTAAGGATTTATGCATGGATTGAACATAACATGATGAATGAATATGGCATAAAATGCATGAACAAGAGCTGTCAAAAAATAATGAGGACGAAATGAAACACTTTGTACATCAAAAGGGGCATCAAGGCATCCAAATCCTAAGCTACCAAAACCGAAAGCCACAATAATGCATGAAAATCCTAAGAGAGTGATGGAAGCATGAAAGGCTCACTAAATGATAAAGATGTTAAAAAACAAAAAATGAAAGTGATTAACTAGGAAGTTATACCAACAAAGCTTCAATTTTTCTCAATTGGTTGGAGTAGCAGAGATGGCCTAAATTCCTCTGATTTCCTTGTTGGTAATTAGCAAGAAACGAGAGAAAAAGAAAGGTTTTGGTTTTGGTATGGGTGAGGATGATTACTGGTTTTGGTCAAGGCCAAACACCTTCAAAAATCAATCTTGTCTTTCATTTAAATTACTGGTTTTAAGTTTTCAAATTAACCTTTTTCTCAAAAATATCAAAAAAATTCCATTTTCCAAAATTACCATAATTTTTATCCAATCAAAATTTTCAACCTCGACTTTCAAAATTTTCATTAAAAATTAGATTTTCTCTCTCCAAGTTGCCCTAAAATTTTCGATTGAAACCTTAGTTTTCACGCTTTAATCCACCATGTAGTCTAAACATATCTCAAAATTGTTAATTTAGTTATTCCTAAATAACTGAGGACAAGTATGAGACACATCATAATCATCCCTTTTTTCTATGCTTTTGCATGTTTATTTTATGTAATGTTTATTATATTTCTTTACAATTTACACACATATTTCCTTTACTGGTGACAAGTTTATCATTCATGTGTTTGATTAAATTTTAAAAAAAATTATCATCAAGGCAATGTTTCGTACTGGTATCCTTCTAGTACTCTATATGAAACACTCTTTTTAAATTAAATCCAAAAAAATTTTAATCTCATGTATTGCCATTCCTTTAGGGTATGTAATGGTATTAAATTTTTCTATTAAGATCAAATTGGCTATTTTTAAAATTTATACATCATAAAAAGAGGATTATATACAAATAGTAATGCAACAAAAATCGAAAAAACTATGACTGAGATATTATATGGCCAAAAGATACCAATTTAGGGCGCATGCGGGTGCTAATCCTTCTTTATGCATAACTGACTCCCGAACCCTTCTAACGAACTCTAAAATGTGTAGACCATAAAGTCCTATCCTTGAGTTTTGTAACTCAAGATATCAGTTTTAATAGGTATCCGGTCATACCTAACCGTAAATGATCAGTGGCAACTCCAAATTGTCAGCCATTTTGTAGTGGCTATTAAAAACCAGTCGAATGAGTGATTTGTCTGATGGTCCCCCCACTCTAGCATTAGGAAACATTCTTTTTCTTTCACACTATCATACCAAATAAAAATCCCAGGCAAGAGATAATTCTTTTAAGTTGAGCGCATCTCATCCCGTCATTAGGGAGAAGGCACATGGTGACAAAAACGAATTTAAAAGTTAAAGAAATCAATTTTAATAGTTATCTGCTCACGGTTAGCCCAAATGATTGATGGTTAGTTCAATATTCTTAGTTACTTCTAGTAGCCATACGAAAATAGTTAGACGAGCAATTTGTTTCGATGACAACCTCTACACAAAGCGAGAAAACACTTTTTTCTCTTTCCCCATAAATTATTTTAAAGTCGGATATGTTGTATTTTTCTTGGAGGCATATCGCGGACAATAAATATTGGCATGACATGTTTTATGTAGGTCATATTTAAAGGTAATAAAATCCCGTACTCAAGGAAATGCTGAATAAAGTTCAACTAACCCTTTGTAGAGTAGATTCTGCTATTAGAATTTTTAAAATGTGCATTTTGAATACTTCTCCTAGAAGTTCATATACAAAAAAAATTTTACAGCAATATCAAAAGTTGGCATCAATTGCTTTACAAATAAATAAAATAAAATATATTATGTATATAATAAAAATGCTATATCATGATAGCTTTTCAAATGATTATTGTTAACTTAAAAAAGAAAGATAAATTTATAATTGATAAGCAATACATATATGGAAATAAAAAATGTTAGCCTTGCATACTAATATTTATAAGAAATACATACATGGATACAAAAATGTTGACCATAAACTAAGTAATAGGCAAGGCATCTGCTCACAAAAGTGCTTTTGTCTTATTAAGCATGATATACAAAAGAAGAGACATTTTTGGAATATAACTATCCATTTGGAATATAACTATCCTCGATGGATATGTACCATAAAGCTAAACAAAGATATTTTGATAAAAAAAAAAAAAGAAAACATAATGATCACCAACTTTTAGCTTGTTATCTTGAATAAGTTTCTTTTATCCAGTCAAAAATACCTTTTTCTGATTACTGTATATTATTTTACTTTCCATTTGCTGCGTTTGATTGGGATTAAAAGAGTCAAATTGGTTTCTTTATAGGGTACATACTGCAATGCAAAAATGCCTATAACATGCACCGTTACTTAAAAAATGTAATTGGTGATTGCTTGTTGTCGTGGATAAAAGTTGGAAACCATGTTCGGAAATATAGTACCAACAAATAGGTTGACATAACATTTGAATATGTTATCCTTCACTCAAAGTAAAGAAAAACCTCATGTTCATGATCCTCTTCCATCTATTCTGTCTCTATTTCTATTTTATTCATTTCTATATCCCTTGGACAAGGCTAGAACTCTGTTTTATCATGATCCTTCATTTTATCATCAATCATTTGTATCGACTGAGGCAATTTTGGGTGATGAATCCTTGATGGGCCAATTCTAGTCACTTCCTCTTTTTAGCGTTTGACTACAAAAAAAAATCGATTGCGTGTCCTTCCTTTTGGCTTACAATTGGAAAGAAAAGGTATGTTAAGTTAATAAAAATAAAATTGCCTATCTGTTTAACAAATCCTTTGTCGTAAATGTGAGCAAAGAGTGTGTTTGAGTTATCATAGTTTAAAATGACAAAATCTCCATATGCAACAAAATGTGATTGGAGAAATTGTTGCCAGCCAGATAGAGGTTGCCTTCAGAGTTTCTCAAAATCTTCATTTCGAATAGCCTTTGGTTCCCTCCTAGGAGCCTTGTTACATGTACCAAGTGGTATGAATCACTTTATGAATGGTGGGTAACAACTAGTATCAAATATTTACCAAGTGGTTATTGATAAAATTAAAAATATGTTATTGCTCATCAATAAATGCTTCTAATTTAAATACTTTTAAGCTAAAAGATGCTCCAGAGGTTCAAATATTCTCAAGAGTTGTGTAGGTAAATTTTGATTTCTATTCTGTGTAAACCTTGATTGTTAATAAAGACATAATTTATCTAAAAGACATTGCCATATAAGTGACATTGCCAATTATTAAAAAATGCACATTTTCTTGTTTATGGCATAAAATACGTATGAATCAAATTATGAATGATTTAAGAATAATACTATAAAAAGTCTAGAAATACCAGACAAGCTGTCTCCACAACATTTTGAAAAAGAACCTTAAAAAATTAAGCACTATTTCGGGCATCTTTTTCAAATCTTGCTAATTCCTTCCGTAAATGGCCATTTCTCCTTTGCTATTATAAAAATAAAAAACAATATTTTCACTTGCTTTATGAGATTTAATGATCTAAAAATAGCTTAAACCCTAAATCAAAATTCCTTTAAAAGACTTAATTTTCTTTATTTATTTTACTTCTGTAGATTGTATTTTCAAGAACTTTACTGGTAATGTGTACCTTGTTCACCAAATTTTAGCCATTGAATCCATATCTACTTTTATATAAAAGGCCATAAAACATTTCATACTAGTTATAGGTTAATAAGCAATCAAAACTCTATTACATGTACTAAATAATGGAAAGCTCATAGAGTTTCTTTTAACTCCACAATCGAGGCTAAAGCACTACCATGTGTCCTGAATGTATATTAAAAAAATAAAAACTAAATAGATACGACACATGTCAGTGTTTTAACCCTACTAATGGAGTTAAAAAACTCTGTTTCTCATATATCAGATAATAATCTTAGTGGCCAAGAGTGGGTTAAAGGTGATATGTAAGCTTGCGTTCGATTTCAAGGATCCCCTCCTCCATCCTTAATTTATCAAAAATATACAGTATTATATACTTTATATTATATAAAGAATAAATATAAATAATATTATATATAAATGTTAAAAATATGTTATTGATACTTTGAAACTTAATAAAAGAAATATATTAAAACACTACAAATTAAATTTAAAAAGCATTTTTGAAAAATTTTATAAAAAAATATGAGTGAGTCTAAATGAGCTTGAACTATCCATTTAAAAATATGGGTGGGTTTAGGTAAAATTTGAATACTTTATTTCGAGTTAGGCTAGGTTTAAATAAATATAAATGATGTTAATATCATGTTTAAGTATAATTTTAATCCAACCTTACCTAACCTATGAAACATCTAAGGCTTTAAGGTTAGGTAACTAATTTAAGGCTAAAACTATAAATTTATAATTAAAAATAATAAAAGTATATTAAAAACTAAATTTTGATTAGACTTACAATAATTCAAGTTAATAATTAGTATACTCAAATTAAGCTTATCTTAATTTATTTGAATTTAATTTAATAATGATCAAACTAAACTTTTTCGAATTAAATTCTAATAATTTGCGAGCACAAATTTAAAAGTATAAAGCTTTAAGAGTTAAACAAATTCAAATGTCTAAAATTTGAAAATAAAGTGACATAAAGTATGAAAAGAAAAAGGTTACTTTTCTTTGTATAATTCAACAACCAATACATGTTCTTTTAGGTTATTGAAAAGGAAATTTGTTTTTTTTTTAAAAAAAAGCAACTAACGTGGCAAATTTGCTAGAGAAAAATTACAATACACGTGGCACGTTGCTATTGGCAAAAACAGCACAAAATTCACGTAATGATAAAGTGATCAATAAAAAAACAATCAAAACCTAATCATAGACGATAAAAAAAAAAAAAAAAAACCTCAAAGAAGATATAGCAAAATATTACTATTTGAAATTTAGAATAATCGAAGTGATCTGAATTCCATTTCCCCTTGTAAATGGCAGAAGAATCTGAAGTGGCGTCATCAAGCTCGCAACCAAGATCCGCCCTTGACGCTGGAAAAATATCCCAGGTTTTTACCTTTAATTCACTTTTTTTTTAATGAATTTTCCCTACAATCCAATAGCTTTTTAATTTGGGTTGGGAGGACTAATTATTTATTCGTTTTTTTTCCTGTTACTTCTTGGGAATTTATCTGTCTTTTGGGGTTGAATTTTCTGGGTATATCTTATCTTTTTATTTATTTATTTATTTTTTTAATTCCAGATAGATAATGGTTTTTGCATTAGGGTGGATATAAAGTGATGGTTTTAATTTATCTAAAGTGTAAGAATTATGGCATCTGAGTTTTAGCTATATATTTTTGGCGAGTATTTGGCCGATGATGTCATATGTTAAAGTACATTTTTTAATCCAATAACTTTTGATTATTTTTATTATTATTCGTGAAAATAGTTAGATTTTTCAAATTAGATCATTTTTTTTCTGGCATTTTTTTTCCCATTGAGGCTGTAATTTATAGGTTTGTTTATGTATTTGTGGGTTTTGTGTAGATAATAATGTGGATATTGTGTTTGATGGATAGATGTGTAGAGAATGATTTACAAGTTCTTTTGGGGGATGTTATATATGCGGAGTTTGCTTGTCATGACAGGGTAGATTTGGGGACTGTTTTACCTGAACCTGCTCTAAAGTTCTTTTGCGCTTTAATATGTTAATAAATTATGTTGATAGCGGTGAACTCTTGACTCTCGAGAACCAAGTGAATGCGCCATATTTTTTTTCTTGAACTTTCAGCTAAGGCGTTCATGCCTGGTGCAGACATTTTTCAGATGTTTAGCAGTAGTTACTTTAAAAGGAGGAAAGAAAGAAGATTTCGCTATCTCCTTGCTTGAAAATCCATGCATCTTATCTATGCTATTACGGAAATGCATTCCTTTAGTTGTTGGACCATCAGTTGCAAATCTTACTTTTTTTTTTTTTAATTTTAGCATAGGCTTCATTTTGTTATAGCTGGGGAACACACAATGGACAGTGAACCTGGATCAATTCTTGGGATCAAGTATTAGGTGATTGCCACGTGGGTTATTTGTGTTAAAAAAGGAAAGCTGATGACCATGGTATGTCACCAGTTATGATCAATTTCGAGATACCTGGAGTTTTGCTCTCACAGTGCTAGAAAGTGCTTGATAAATGGCATTGTAATGTGCAGTGGCAAACCTTTGCAAATGAAGAGATGCACCATTTGTGTGTTGCAGTCATTTGGTAGCTAAATGGGATGCTTGAGCATTTAGATCTTTTATGTCTCTTGAGAGATATTTCACTCATAACATAATTTAGAGAGTCTTTCTTCCACAAATAATATCCAGCCAAGTAATAGAAGAGTCTGAATTTTACAAAATTAAATCTACACTGAATCTAGCTTGCTCCTATGCTGTCCTGTTTGGTAACTCGTAAAAATTTGTTTTAATTAGTCTGTAAAAAACTTTCTTTCTTTTTTACAATTTTTTTGGTATTTTGGAAGAAGAGAAGAAGTATCATTTGTGAATGAGAGTTTTGTAATGTCATTTTTCTTCTCTAGTGTTTTGTGCTGGCAAATTTCTTTTCATTTCTTCATTGGCTTTTATGTTGCAGGTTCCTGGATTCCATGGTCTCCCAACTTTTCAAAATGGTGATTTTCAGATGTTTCCAGTTATGTATCCTGCAATTATCCCAGGTTTAACTTCATTACAAAATCAGGAACAGACGAACCGTGGAGCAGGCATTTATGCTGTCCCTGTTCTACCATTTATGGGACATATTGCTGGAATTCCATCTAACAATCTCATTCCTCTCACCTATAATATACCTACGTAAGTAAATCTGTGGTTTGTATATTTATGTAGTTCATCTTCCCTCTAGTAAATGAAGATGCCCTTAGGTATAATCACCTATCATTCCACCATTAGATAGTATTCTGAGCAATTTATTTAATCATCCAATTTCTGGCGCCAAATTTTGGGTCTTCAGTTCATTTGGCTGACTTTGAAGAAAGAATTTGAAGTGGTGTGTATGTTGATTGGTAATTTTTTTAAAACAATGCATGTTGATTGGTTATTTTAAAACAATTCATGCACAAGCCAGCAATCAAAGTATGTGTAAAAATAATATAATACTTTTACATTTCAGTTTAGCCAAACCTTTTAAGTCCTTGGATTCGTATCTCATATGATTGTTCTGCCTTAGATTTCAAGTTTCAACCTGGTAACTGTGTCTTTTTCCCATCACTATAAGCTGCCTGTTACCGTTCTTTACATCATCACAACATGTCAGCACTGATCACAGGCTTTTGGGTTGCTGCAATTACTGAAAACTTAGGAGCCTCATTTTTTTTATTTTCTATGTTCTTTGCTTCTTTCTTTTCTGTTTGATTGTCTCTTCCAAAGAAATTTTCTCTTTGGCTTAAGAAAAATAAATTTAGCTATGCATTCAATTTCAAGAAAGCGGATGGAAACAAAAGCCATCTCAGATGCCTGATTCAAAATTTCCTCATGCTCTCAGTATGCTTGCTTTTAACTTACTTAATTTCCATCCTCCTTTTGCCATTACTTGCTCTTTGAGGAACCTCGATTTAGTTTGTAGTTTTTAATTGATGTTTTGGGCTACGTTTGCTAAAATGTTCATTTCCTAGATGTATATTGTTTCCTAAAATCTTAAGCATATGCGTTTTTCATCAAAATGATGTGTTTAGGCCTTGAACAATGTGTCAAATTTTAAAATTGATCCCTATTAACCTACAAAATTCAGTTATCATTTTTCTCAATTGCAGTATTCCAGTTTTTATTTTTATTTTTTATTTTTGCAAAATTATGATTGAATTAACCAGCCGACCGTTTGCATCTACTATATTGGATATCCTAATCTTATGGTCATAGTGAAAAAAATTACATGTTCCTGGTGAAGTGGTACTACATTGCACTTTTACTAAATACTTGGGGAATGTTTGAGTTCATTAGGCACCTCACTTCTTTTAATTGGTTTACCGTGTGAATTTTTACTGGTCATTATTTTTCTTTTGACTTTTTCTTTTCTGCCTTCACTATGTTTAGGTCTGGCTTTAGTTAAGCTAGTCTAAATTCCTTGAACTTTTTATTCCTTAAAAGGTGTAACATATATAGTAGAAGATATAAGATCACAAAGCTTGTCGTCTCACTGGTTTTGGTGACCAAAATTGTATATTAATCCTTTTATTACCCTATCTATATCCTATTCTGAGTGACCAGCTTGTCATCGATTTTGAAATTCATAGAGGAAGAAAAATCCCTAGTTTATTGGGAAATTTTTTTTAATATACTCTAGAAATATTGGTGGATTTTGTTAGATTGGCTTAATACATGAAGGATATTGCTATAGATAGAGTGCGATGACACAAAAGTACTCTAGTAAGTAAACATTTAGTCAACTCCAGAGCTTTTTCAGTTAGGGGAATCAGAACAATGATGCATATTTTATGGTAAAAAGGATTATAAGTAACATTATGGTTGATTGCTGTTTATCTTACTGTGTTGCATGGTTTCCGATAATAGTCGGCCTGTGACGGAGGCAGGGGTGGCAGTTGAAGAGCAAGGGCAAGGAGCACAACAACCGCAAAACCAACAGCAGCAGGTAGGACCTCAAAGACAAGTTGTAAGAAGATTCCAAATTGCATTTCAGCTGGATTTGTTGCTTATACTTAAGCTAGCAGCGGTAATATTTTTGTTCAACCAAGATGGATCGAGACAGAGGCTGGCTGTCCTTGTGTTCTTTGCTTCACTTGTCTACTTGTAAGTTCTAAACTTCTAATTGCTGTTGATTTTAAGACTTGCACTGAACTGCTATTTTCCAGATTGTTCAGATGCACAAGTTTTTCAAGGGTTTAATTGTTTTCTTAGATCATTTTCTGTTAGTTGATTGTTTTGTTGCTGAAGTTGTGGAAGATGCACAATTATATAGACTGCTCTCTCTACTGTCCATCCTTCATTTCTTCTTTCTTGTTAGGCTTCGTTTTTCTACTCTTTCTACTGCTTTCATCTGCTGAAGCTTGCTTTAACTCTCTCTCTCTCTCTCTCTCCACATGCTTTTTTATTAGAAAGCAGAGATGACAAATAATATGGTGCAAAATCCACCCCTATGCTTGAAGCTCTATCTATCTACCACAAAAGAACCCAACTTACTGAAGGCAATCAAGGCTTGGAAATTTGGATCATACGCAGATGCAAAAATGCGGCAAAATCACAATTCAGATCCCAATTTCCTTTAGTTTACCCTTTTTTCATCCAGGCTTAGATACAAGTCCTAGAATCCTGCTTTTGACCATCTTTGTACTGATTGGACTGCTGTTGTTTAATGGGTCATGGGGTGTAAGCGAGGGTTTGAGAAGAGTGTTTATTTTTTTCTTTTGGGATTATCAAGAAGAGGTTTTTCGCTGGAGAATGTGTGACCTTCTGCTTTAAAAAAAAATATGATCTTTTCCTTGCGGGGTGGGTGAAGGCATTTTTTTTGTTGGGATCACCTATATGCTTCACTAATGGTGCTAGACTAATAAATGGGGGAGGTACAGCACTTTTTTTTTTTTTTTTCCAAATAATGAGGGGAAAACTATGAAAATTGGTGGTTCTTTTTTTCTACTTACCTTTTCACTTCCAGTTTAGTTTTTTTTTTTCCCCCTCTTTGATTTTAATTTACTGAGATTAACACTGGCAAATGTTTTTATGCAGTATTCTAAATTCTAAATTTGATGTCATTTCTGTTGTTCTTTTTACTTTTTTCTCATACTTTTCAGTGTGATACTGGAAGCTGACTTAATACATTGGTTTTCTGCAGATATCAAACTGGAGCTCTGACACCATTGATAAGATGGCTTTCCCAAGGCATGCAGAGAGCAGCTGCGCCTCCTCATCCGCCTAGGCCGGCTGCCAGAGCGGAGAACGTTCCTGCTGCTGGAAGGCAGGGCAACGAAAATGCTGCTTTGGCAGGTAATTTGCATTTTTTAGTTTATTTTTACACAAAATGAAATTCATTCAGCCTTTTCATTCATTCTTTTGTGCCCAAGGGATATTGTGGGTGTTTAAGCAGGCAGGAAATATGTAATTAAACTTCATTTCTTGCGTTTGTTAATGCATATTTTTGCAACATTAGTATATAATAAATTTTTGAAGTTTTGTCTGATAAAGCAAGATTAATATTGTATCTTGAATGATAATTTCCAAAAGTAACCTGTGGTTTCATTAAGTTATCCATCGTTGTGACTGGTTATTACAAGCCATTGGCTTTTATCCTGCATCAGCCCAGAAAGCTTTGTTCTTTTGAATTTGAAAGAGCTGCTTTGACGTTTATGAAATAAAAATGAAGAAGTAAAAATAAGAGTTTTTAAAACCAACCTTTAGAGATTCGTTTGGTACAACCTTTAGAGATTTTATTAGAATTTAGAGCCAGCCTATTGTAAAGATAATTATCAGTAATAACAAGTTAATGATAAGCAAGAAAGTTAAATCCCAACTAACCTTCCTAGTTAGAGATGCAATCTAGCAGCTAATGGCTAAACTTAGTTACATGGTTAAGTTCATGCAACAAAGTTCCACATGTTGTTAGCACTAGCCTTGCATCGTTTTCTGTTCAAATAAAATGTAATTTTACTATGTAGTGTCACAAGTTTAGATTCTGGCGTGCTGAGAGATAAAAATAGAAGATTTTTTTTTAAATTCTATATTTGATGTAATATTTGATTGTGTGATTCTACATGCTCATTTATTTATTTTAACCTTGTATCTTGGATCGTATGAAGCAGGAGCAGAGAATGAGAACCAACCAGCATATGATGCTGACCGGGTGGTTGAGAATGAGAATGCAGCAGATCCTGGTTTAGGAAATGCTGGTAATTACTGGTGGGGAATTGTCAAGGAAATCCAGATGATCGTCTTTGGCTTCATTACATCTCTTCTTCCGGGCTTCCACAACATAGAATAGATCGTAGTTTAGAGAAGGAATGAGCCTTGTGAAACAATCCAGTTGCCGGTCAAAATTGTTTTCTTTTATCGCTTTTCCTTGGAAATAATCGTAAACGGAAAATTAAGAAACCGATGTTTTTAATAGGTACTACTTAACGCTTTCAGTGCAGTCATTGTATGATTGTTGGTAGTCCTCTGCAAGAGGCCTTTGCCTTTGTGTTTTGTGTGGGATGCCTTTTGTGCAGTTTTTGGTATATAAAGAAAGGCTTAGATAAAGCTTAGCAGCAAAAACTGCAGATAAATTTGATAGGATAGGAAACGAAAAGGTTGAAATGCAAGCTTGTGATGCAGCAGCTGTGGAATGAGTAGCACCAGCGTCAGGTTGAATGACTTCATTTATTATCATGGGTGTTGTTTTGTTGACACAGTTGGTTCATGTCATTATTTTTATTTGCTTACTTCATACGAATCTCAGAACGCATTTTTACCAAAAAAAACAAAAGATTTTTTCCACTGTTAACCGGTGGCCATGCCTAATGTTCTACTAATGTCAAAGAAAAATAACAACAATAAAAAAAGCAATTATATTCGTAATTATCTGATTATTTTGGATATCCTCAGTACAAGGATTGTGAAAAAGGTAGGTGCGTTCAACCACTACTCCACCCTCAACCATGTCCCTGAGAACTTGGAGTTTCAACAGCAGAAACACCCCAAGGCATTATTTTCTTCATCTGTACCAATGAGGATGATGCTTTATAACTCACGGGTTTGGCTCCCATCCTTTATGTTTTTGTGTACAAAGAAAACATACTTTCAAGAAAGGAGAAGGAAAAAAGATGTAAATATTAAGGTTCCAATTTTGCATATAATAAATTTTAAAATCAGTTTGCATAAATCAGCGTGTTTAAGTTCAACTCCGAAAGTTTATTTTTAGCCCATATTTCGTAAGCATAAACATCTGAAAAACGTCTAAACTGCTGCATACTGTGATGAATGTCTCGAAAAATAACAAAAAAGCGAAAAACTGAAACCCAAAACCAAGATAAACTTTCCAGGTGACACAGGAAACCTTTGCCCGAAAAAAGCTACACTTATCGCATTTCCTCATTATGCTTTCAAAAATTCAATGTCACAACAGAAACGCATATATACATCCATCATCTCTAGACGCCCCAAAAGATTTAGATTTTGATACATTACAAAATGAGCAAACAAACCAACAAAACTCAGTTTTATTTGCACCAAAAAAATGGTAATTACATAAGTATGTACAGATTTCATAAATGGAAAAAAAATTCTCACATCTCTGATAAAAGGTTGCTGATTTTCCGAAGCTCCTTGAGAGCTGTAATTGCTGTGACTTGTCCTTTGCCAACTAAAATGCTTTTAGAGAAGTTGTCTAATGATCCCACCTGAGCCTGATCTTGCTGGAAAACGGACTCCAGAACCTGCCAATGAGATACGGTCATTTAAATCGTAGCAAGTAAACCAAATAAAATATTTACAAATTAAAGATGTACTTTGGAAAAAACTTGAGAACGAACAGATTCATGACATCTCCTGGTTATTGCCACCATCTTCCCAGTAGGACAAAGGCACGTTACTAGGACATCTAAGAGCGTGCTACTAGGAAGACGTGCAAGACATGAATCTAGTGGCATCTAAAAGCATGCTAATAAAAAGGAAACTACCAATCTTCAGTTATGCTTTATTCAACATCAACTAATACCAGCTTCCCTCCTCTGTAAACACCCAAATCTTTTTCGATTTCCGACTGGATTAATTATGCATATAAGGCTGATGTGAACACCTATCCACAAACCTTCGTAAAGACTATATATCAAGTTCTAAACAACATTCTTCATATATAGTGCAATGTTATGTCAATTCAAAGTTCAACTTCATGTTTTCATTAAAACCACTCTTCTAGACTGTTCTATTCAACAATAAAACATTTTCCTTCGACAGTTTGAAAGCTTGGCACAGTAACAACAACCAGAATATTACCTGAACGTGATCAAGCATAGCCTGTCCGAGATTCTTCAAATTGTCCATTACATTCTGGTCTACAGCATCGCCTTTGCTGGTGGGGGATGAATTGCAAGAAGCACCATTAGTAGATGAGTCTGCTGTATTGCTCTTGCTATCATGATTTGGAGATTTTGCAGCCTCATGCGTATCTCCTTGTTTATCAGATGTCTCCTCAGTGACATTGCTCCGTCCAAACTTCCGAAACCACTGGAATCTACCTGAAAGATGCCTTCGCACCTTCGTAGCTGAGACCATCTTCCCTGCGGACTCATCCTCATGCTGAGAATTTAAAGAGACATCTTCATGAGGAAGGGAAACTGGCAGAGGTAAATCTCCTGGGTTACTTTGCTGATGATCATCATATTCATCCGAGGATAAATTTGATGCAACACTACTTTTTTCTGTGTCATTTTCATGGTCAATAATGCCACTACCAGGACTTGCCGGGTCAGAAAAAATAGATGAGTTTTCTTCACTGACAACAGTTCCACTCCCGCTCTCACACCTTTCCTCCACCGTGCAAATAGACCCTTTATTAGTACAATTTTGTCCCTCCCCCTGAACTTCAATGGGATGATGATCCTCTGAGTTAGAAGCATCCAAACAGCCTCCCTTTTCAGCATCTTCCTCCAAGCCAAGTTGCTGAGACAAATCTTCAAGCAAACTACGCCTAGCAGATAACCTGTGGTCCTTTTGGTATATCTCTGCTCTTGCAGGTGATGGATCAGATTCAGTTCTAGATATGCCAAGCTTTACTTTTTCTGACCATCTCTTTTTCCCACTTGGAGTTTGTTTACCTAAACTATCTTGCCTTAGTTCCTCCGCTTTATGCAGTACTCTCCACTTTTCTTCCCAGTAGCTGTCAGGCACCAGGCTTAGAGCAGTTTTTGGAGAAACTAAATCCAATGAAACATTGTGACCACTCATTGCAGATTTGCTGCAGTTATAAGCCCCACCAAATGTAAATGACAAGGATGATATGTTAGAATCTAATGCAAGATTTTGCAGTGACTCTGCCTTTGCTATAAGTTTTTTCAGATTTATACTCTCTGGAAAATTCAAAAGTCTCTGAAGACAAGATGTTGCATTTTCAGTGGCAAGCAAGGAAGATCTCAGATAAAGTATCATAGAGACTGCCATGGCAGCAATTAATGCTCCACGGTGTGAATTGAGTATTTTGAAACTGAAACTCTCATCATCATTAGAAACTTTATCAAGTGGGCTATTATCTTGTGTGAAAATCTCATCCCATACAACCAAAAGATCTTGAAGTGAAAACTCCCGTCCAAATAAAACCCGCAACCAGCGAAGTGAAAAATACTGGGGTTCCACACCAAGCTCAACAAGATGGCTATGCAGAGATGAATCAACAATTGACAATAAATGATACAGTGCAGCTGAGGCTTCAATGATGGGAGGCAAGCCACTTTGGGACTCAGCTGCAGGAGACGAGGCAAAAAAATCTGCCATAGCAACAGAACCACGTGCCCCACTCATCAGAGCATCAAACATACAGTAGGCATCATGTTCCATAAATTTCTCGGACAAGACAATACCAAGTTCACCTTCAGCTCCATAAGCATCACTTAGCAATACAATGGTCTGTATCTCAGGATCAAGCTCATGAAGACTCCTAACTTTCTTTGAATTACCTTGAGATCCAATCTCGTCTTCCATAGAATCTAAAAACTTCTTAAAATCAAAATTGTATGTGGCATCGTTTTCTTCAAATGAAAATCCATCAAATTTGTCAATGAAATGGTCTTCATATAGCTTCCGCACTTCTGAAAGACGCTCAACATCAACATGAAGAACGTACAGCAGAGGAGCCAAGAGTTCATGCATTCCTACAAATAAGCAGGAAAGAGAAACAGATAAGGAGCCAGCTTGATGCCTTGCATATTAATATAGTAAGAATTACAAGATAGTAGACCCTGGATATTGTGTTCCAAATTCCAACGGTTTGTCATTACATACTATGAAATCAAATTTATATTACCAACTCCAAGTAGCCTTCACCTAAGGTGAGGGCAAATATGTTACTTTTGTTCCTGAAAAATTAGGATACAAACTCGTAAAAACACATTCAGTAATTAGGATTGTAAGGCATTGCTCATTTAGTTTTCCAAAATCTACAATGTGATAGCAATAACACATGCATGCAGAGTGGTTAAGAAATTACCTTGTCTGTAACCACACTCAGGGTGTCTAAGGCACCACAGCAACAAAATGCGTCTCAACATTCCCTGGCATCCAGGAGTCTGGAAGTAGCTTTCATGCTCTGGATATAATCGTGATAAATCCTGATTAACCATTTTTTCCAGCTCAGCATTCCGAAAGAATTGACTCCAGGTGCTGTCTGCATGAAGAATTAGCTATTGTTTCAATATAGATCAAGCAACGAACACCAAAAAATGTAAAATAGGATGAAACCCAGAGTAATTTTGCTCAATGAAGACTATTCCAAACATTTAGGCTAGTCTAATTTTCCATTGACAAAGATGAGTTACAATTCCTGGCTTGAAAACCAAACAAGCAGGATGATAGGGTGTAAAAGGATGCAACTGAAACAAAAATTGGACCCATAAACACTGTCCATATAAATTTAACATTAATCAGGATAGGATAGCAAGGTAAAAAACAACAGTACCAATTAAAACAAAACCTAATGAGTCAACAACACAATTACTTAACCAATAGTGAAGTAGAATCAAAGCCATGAAATGTTATCAAAAGAAACGCAGAAACATTACAATTACCTGGGTTTTGTGAGAGTGGATTATCCATGACAAGATCAGGGGAATTGCTTCCTCCATCCTTGGGAACGTGTGGATCCACTAGCAGTCGCCTTCTCAACCCAGCATATCTACCACCAAAACAGAGATTTGAAGCCACATGGGTTAGTTTTTAATTCCAAAAAATGAAAAAAAGAAAAAAAAAAGAGGGAGTGGGGAGGCAAAAACTGAAATCATTGATTAATTGCAATTTAGTTTAGGAAAACAAAGTTCTTTGAAATAATCCGAACAGGAAACATAAGAAAAGTATAATCCGTTGAAAACCCAGAGACACAAAGTTATCATTTTGTGTAAAATTTATGCTCGAATCAGCTGAAATGCTTTACAAAAGAAAATGAGAATAAAACTATAGAAAAAATAATGGATTTAAAATCAGAAAAAGAAAAAAAAGATCAAATTTTCGTAATCTGTACCATAAAAGAAACTCAAAACTACAATTTCTCCTCGATGTTATATCTTTCTTAAGAAAAAAAAAAGTTAACGAAAAAAATGAAACGAATACCTTCTGCGAGAATCAGCGGTTACCCTGCGAAGATCATCAATTGAAGAAGGAGGAGGTAAAATCCCAAGATTGATACGCCATTGGACGCCTCTCAGACTACCAAAAGGACGATTCTCCGCTGAATCAACACCGGACGACGACGGCGCTTCGTCCTTTACAATCTCTTTGCTCATTTCTTACAAATCAAAACACAACACAATTAGACAAAAAGAGAGAGACTTACGCTTGGGTTTGGGACACGAAAATCATTGCCACAACGGAGGGAGAGAGAGAGAGAAAACGCAATCTCCAGCATTCAAGCTTTCAATTTCTCTCTCTTTTCGCCATTTTTAGACAAAAAAATAATAATAATTGAAAAAGACATAAATAGCAAGTTTGTTTGTTTCTTACTTTACTTGTTCTTATAAAAACTAATTTACTTTTTATTTATTTAATAATAGTAATTTATATTAATTATCATTTATAACACTAAAAAATAAAAATAAAAAAGCAGCAACTGTTTATTAATTATAGTTTAACCTACACGTTTTTACTACTACTAATATTTAGGAACATTATTTGAATTCTTTTATAATAAAAATATGATATTTTATTCTTTTAACTTTATTTTAGTAAATAATTTTAGTATTTAATTTAACCTTAGATTTGTTGATTTTACCTATTAAAAAATAATCTTAAATTCTAAACATCTTTTGCTTTTGGGTGACAACTAACTAATGTTCAGCAAGAGTTTAACTAACAAACGGTCAGCAACAGTTTACCAACAATTAATCACCTAATAATAAATCCATATATTAGTATAAAAATAACTAATTTAACGTAAATTTTAAGGTTTTTTTTTATTTATATCAAATAAATTGAATTAATTATCAAAGTTATTGAAAATTAAAATGTTTAAGATAAAGCAGTTACATATGAAATTTTTTAAAATTTTCTTTGTTTATTATCATGTCATCCATTTTAAAAAAATATTTTAATAAAATACAAATTTTTACTTATAAATTAAATAAATTTTATCAACAATAAAAAAAATTATTTATAATAATGATACTTTGGACATACAATCAATAACATCACAACAAAATTTCCCTACTTTTTAAGTTTTTATTATTTTATTTGAGTTCGCATTTCCAAGTTGCTATGACGATTTTAATAAACGTATTAAATAATAAATATAATATATATATATATATATCTTTTACATGCAACCTTAATTAGTAACTAGTCTTTAAAATATTTGTTAAAAAGGTTAAATAGTATTTGTTGGCTAAAATAT
>JBBYHK010000008.1:3323458-3333583 GCA_038382065.1 Adansonia grandidieri
CATGTCTTGAAGTCTTCACTAATTTCTCAAATTTTCTTATTCCATGTACTAACAATGCGTGCTCCAATGCTCATGTCAGTCTCACTTTAGGTTATAACTTAAGAAAATAAAGTGACTCAAAATAAATAACTTCGGGAGAAAGAACAAATCTAGTTAAGAATTGACTCGACAAGACAAAGTAGTTAGGAGTTGATGCCCTTATTCTAATTCAACTAAAAAAAAGCCCATTTATAAGCTGATGAACGACTCTAATTGACCATGTGTCATCATCTTATGTAAGAAGCAAGTTAAGTAGGACGTTCCGCACTAAAGCCAAGCTCAGCCTGAGTGACATAGTTGATTAATGTCTTGATTGTGCTGGACAAGGCGAATTGGGATACCGATGAGTTATGATGAGTTTGGCATTGGCAGATCTTCTAGGGGGCACGGGTGGTCATCACTCCTCAAATATTTTATAAACTTCGTATGTGTAATACATAAGACATCAAAGGATTAAATAAGGACAAAAAATTTTTTCAACTTCATATATATATATATATATATATAATGCATCATAAGATATTTAAAGGTTTTGTCTACTACTCACAATTTTCATTAAAAGACTATAAATAAAATATTGTGTTTAAGTTGACCCACTACTATCCATTTATATATTAATTTTTTGAATATGAATAAATTAAAATTATATAAATTTAAGTATATACAATGTAACAAATGAAATATACTTTGACCATCTCAAAATTTTAGTTGAAGATCAGTTGGTCTAGTAGCGAGTCCTCCCTGACAGAATGCCACATATATATTATATAATGGAGAAACTTTTTAAGTTGTATATCCACATTTCGGCAAATCTTAAATGGAAATCTGAATGGGAAATCGTGTACAGAGAAACTAAAGCAAAAAAATGTTCAATCATGAAGTTGGCAATCTATTCGTTGCAGATACAGCATTTGGTAGGTGAGATCATCAGTCACATTGTAATTCTGTTTCTTCCATCATTCCAATTATAGAGATGCTATTGGGATGAGGAATTTCCCTCAAAGGATCTAACTGGATGGATAGCCAAGCAGCCCATTTGGGGCTCTTTATAAATAAAACAAGCTACCATCTCAAAATTTTAGTTGAAGATCAGTTGGTCTAGTAGCGAGTCCTCCCTGACAGAATGCCACATATATATTATATAATGGAGAAACTTTTTAAGTTGTATATCCACATTTCGGCAAATCTTAAATGGAAATCTGAATGGGAAATCGTGTACAGAGAAACTAAAGCAAAAAAATGTTCAATCATGAAGTTGGCAATCTATTCGTTGCAGATACAGCATTTGGTAGGTGAGATCATCAGTCACATTGTAATTCTGTTTCTTCCATCATTCCAATTATAGAGATGCTATTGGGATGAGGAATTTCCTCAAAGGATCTAACTGGATGGATAGCCAAGCAGCCCATTTGGGGCTCTTTATAAATAAAACAAGCTTCCTGTATTCAAAACCAAACTAGCTCTCTCTGCTAAGTGAAATGTCACGGCTGGAAATCCAATGAGATCTTGGTTTACACTTCTACTGTAACACATCAACTAGGGTTACAGACAACTCGTTCCAAGGACACATGTAGAATGTTGCAAATATTGCTGCATAGTTCAAGGTACTCAACTTACGGTAAATAACCCAACTCTGCTCCAGAATCGATTATCACTCTCCACCATCACCTGCCGGAGTCCTTTCAAACACCGAGGGGTTTATATTAAGAATTAAATCCACTTTTCTTACAGCTTCAAGGCCTTAGATAGCGAAAGCTATTATATGTTTCCAAGGTGTTGAATAACCTTCAATGCTTGCCCCATCACCAACAATAGCTAACTTATTCAATAGGAAAACTTGTTTCCCAGCTTGGTGACTACAGATGATGAATTTCCAAGTCCAAAAAATCCCATTCAATTGCCCTCGTCGATCGTTTCCAAGGTAAATTGTTCGGTTGCAAGAGCAAGAACTCCTTCAGTTACAAACTGGTTTACATATCTACCGAAAATTTGCACGGATTTGAAGTATTGCAACTTTTGCTAGGCAAATAATTATAGTATGAAGCATTATTTCAAGACGTATGTGCAAATGGGAGGACTGGGAAAAATCGAAACAGTTACTGGTGGTGCTAGGCTTTCATGCAACCCAATGAGCCTTACTGCCAGTGTCCACAGCAAGCTGGGTAACAGGTGGCTGGCCTAATGAAAATCTTACGAGAAACGTTCTGAGTATTGGTATCAAGATGGGCTTGGATATCATTTCAACCGGCTAAACTTATCTTAAATTTTAAGATGTTCATATATTCATCTTGTTTACATTAATTTTTATTTTATAATATTTTAATATTTTTTTTATATTTTTTCCCATTATAATCGTATCAGTATCATATCTAAAATTATTGCCCCTCCACCTTTTTAGTGGTTGATTAAAATCATTCCTCCTTCAACTAAAACTTAACCTATATTTTCACCATTCTTTATAATGAATCAAAGAAAATAACAAAACTTTCACCATTAATAAGTACACATGATGCGAAACAGAGACCAGTGACCAATGCACACTTTTTTGCTAGGGACACGGACTTTAAAAATTAAGCCTCATATTTCCATAAAAGGATGCAACAGTGCTGTTTTCAACTTTTACAGAAAAAATATATATACATATATATATATATATATGGATGAACCCTCCAATATTCTTTCACTTATATAACAATGTATTGATGCTATAAATGGGGGTAATCGGCAAGAAAATACCCATCTGGAAGGACGCAACGCTAACAACCGGTTAGCCTCCAGCCGCATCCAAGTCATCATCCTAACTGCTCTTCCAGTTTGCCTCCAGCCTTGCACTCAAGAATTGTGGTTGGGAAACATGGGCATTTACAAGTGTATAATCCACATGTGAAACTGAGATGGAGTGAAGGGATCATGAAATAACCATCAATCCGACCGAAGAATTCAGAGTCAAAAATCAAGCAGCATCATCAATTTATCTAGGGTTTCAGGATTGAATTTCCTTGCAAATAGGTAACACGGACGTCTGATACCATTCCATAGGCATGGTTGTACCTGCTTTTCACTCTATGAAAAGCCCAGAGAAAAAAAATAAAAAACAAAAACAAAAAGGAAAACTAAATTCAGAATCTAGTAATTTTATCAACTCATGAAGACATGAGAGAATGCATTCGAAATGTATACCTTTGCAGCACTTGTTACATGGACACTCGAGTCAATTGACTGCAAAAACATAATGCAAAATTTGTCAGAACTAAATTCATCATTATTGGTAACCCCAATTTACTACAAGATTCCCAGATGACAAACCATGCAAGATTATCACAAAGAAACCACACATTCTCAGTGTAATCATAGTTGTCGAGTATAGCCATTTTTTTCCTTATCTAACAAAAGATGAAGGTATGTTTTCCGAATGAAAACACTACGTCAAACTCATTAGCATTGAGAACAAAGTGGCGAGTGGTTATTGCAATAGGATTACTTAAAAACAAAGAGACAAGCACATGTACCGTAATATTCTTCAGAAGCTCATCTGTAACATCCTGAGCCCTGTATGATTTAGGGTGCCACTTTCTCTCAGACCAGTCAACATGCGTTACTGACCAGTTGGCAATACCACTAGGATCAATCATCTTAGGGCACACAAATGAAAACACATCAGTAGAAGCTAAAGTGAGAAGTAGGAAACATTATCCAGAGTAAGATTCTCACATGGAAAAAGGTCGGCAAGTAATGCTCATCAGCAATGCAATTTTTGCCATCCAAACCTGGCTGTAATAACCAAGAACATGAATGAGTGGGTCAGCATTTCAAACTTCTAACCAACAGACTAAATGGCTTTTAATAGATTAATTAGCAGATACTTATATCCTAATAGATATCATCCCCATGATGAAAGTCGGTCATTTCATATGTAAGAAACAATTTCTGCTCTTGTTATACAGCAAAAGGAACTAAAGGAAGCCAGAAAAATTACCAGCCCCAAACCTAAAACAGTCTAGTTTAAGCAGAAAATATCATCCACCCTCATTTCAAATTTATATAAATCCACAGAATTCCTAAAAGGTAACTTTACTTTCAAAGTTAATTTTATGTAGCTCACAGGCAAGTCATGAACATCTAGAAATGTTGTCTTAGAGCTAATAATAACAGGTAAGCTAGAAAAAGACAGAGATAAACATTGATCATGCAAATTTAGACCAGTCTAACTAACAGGTAATAGTGAGCATACAGAAACGTCTATTATACTCTTCAAAAAGTTTTACTTATTTTTATCGAACGATATCCATCAATATAATCAAAAAAAAAATAAAAGAAACACCATTCAGCTTTTATCTTGATTGACAAACAAGAGGCGTTGAATTAAAAGGGGCAATGGAGTCAAGAGGGGCAAGAACGAGAGACCAGGAAAGCCAAAATCAAGTTTACCTGACTTTTGATGCTATATGTTAAGAAATATATAATGCTTTTGATAAACCAGAGTTGTTAGAGCTACTTTTGGCATCATGCGCCAAAAAAGTTCACTGAAGGCAAACTCAAACTAATATATTCTTCATATTTTTCAATATTATTTTTGAAGTGATGAATATATTAAAAATCATTTAAAATTGACACTAATAAAAGTGAGCCAATTATCTCATCCATGAATTGAAGAGGGTTCGTGTAAATTCAAAACAAAACAGATTACAGTAAATCAAACTACATTTTACAATCAAATTTACCTTGCAGTAATCCCGGAACCTTGAGTAGTAAAGACTGTCAGTCAGAACTATCAGAGCATGCTGCCGCCTCATTGAGAACCACTGCACAAAATTCACTCATTTAAACTTGCTGCAACAATACACTATATAAGTTTGCTTAATGAGGTGTGCTGAATGCTGATATATTTCTTTGTAGCTGGAGGGGACTTAAACAAATTCAGGTAAAGAAAAACAGTTAACAGTCAAAATGAAAAGGAAAAACAAATGTATCAACTATGGTGATCAAATTTGACAAAATACAGGGCACAAACAGTGACGCATGGCCTCTATATTGTTATAAACAGTGTTGATTGTGGAAAAGTTGATTCACACGTTCCAGCACAAATTTACCATTCAGATTGATCTATTATAATGCATATTTATCTAAATAATAATAGTCTGTATATCATACCAATTTAAGACATACCTGTGCACCCTTTCTAAAGTCTTTCTTTTCTACTTCAGGTAACATGCGCTCTGAATACCTGCCACTTCCATGCGGTCCAGGATCATAAAAGCTGACAAACAAGGGGAGTACATGTCAAACAAGGGAAAATGGTGCAAGAAGTCCAAATGTGTGTGTGCAATAATACTATAAGATATCACTTACCAGTCAACAAAACTCATATTAGCATGCATCAGATAGTTGTAGACATAGTCAAAATTGTGCAACGGAACACAACTGCAATGTCAAGATCAATGCTTCAGATTCTGATAATATTGTAAGTCAAAAAAAAAAAAAATCCTTCGAGGGTGTACGTAAGACAAACTATACTTACCTCTCAGAAAGTAACACAAAATGTTGGTTATCAGGATCTTTTAGAGCATGTGCCAATAATCGTCTCTCTGCATCAACCATAGATATTTTTCCCCATACAACCTGCAAATTCAGCAAATCCAAAGTTACTAGCTCATCAAATTATGGACTACATTAACACTACTAAATATGATAGCAATGTATCAGAATGCCACAATCAGTTCAACAACACAACAGACAATAAGAAAAAAAAATCATGCCAATGAATAAATTGATAAAATAACCATACAAGAATTGTTGTAATAACCTTCTATCAGATAACAAATTTTGACCACAAATTTGACATTCAAATTAGAAAACATGCACACGCCTAACAGCTAAAAAAAAAAAAAAATTATCTGGTAGTAGTTGGATGTTAAATGAGGCTGAAGTATATAACCAGTAACAATTTTTAACATGATACTCAAATGGCATGGTAAACGCTATAATCCCATCTTTGGGTTTGCATCCCGAGAGATTTCCCAAACTACAAATAAAGTTGGACTGTAACTTATGACAGACCTCATAAAGCAGAAATATGAACAAACACAGACTCCTGACATTGCAGACAAGGATACAAGGCAGTCTTCAGATTACTCTCTGATACACTGAAATAAAGTAGTTCACATCATGTTTTCCAATGGAGCCATTTCCAAGTCCAGAGTGGATGAATTACTGCTTATTTTTCTAATGAACTAGTAAAATCAGAAAACAAGGCATGTGCTTCCAAAATGCAGAAGAATGGAGAAACCAATATAGCAAGATATAAGATCAAAGGAGAGAGAGAGAGAGAGAGAGAAATAGCACCCCACTGGCAGATTTAATTTAATAAACCTACCTCATCACTGCGAATTTCCCGGTTAAGAAAGTAGCGGCTCACATGCAACGGTTTTGCTTTCGATGCATGGACATAAATAGAAAATTTTCCCTCATGCCCCTGCCAGGAAAATGAGCGAACTTTGATAAAGATACAGAGTACATAACATCTCAAAAGTAACTAAAGCCATAAATGTGGGAAAAACAAAAAATAAAGATTATTTCCTTTCTGCAGGAATTCAACAGAAACAGTAAGAGCTGAGCAGAGACGATCAAACATAACTAAAAAGTTACTTATATGACTCTAATTTATATTAGATAATACCCTAACGAAAAAACTAGTAAAGTAACCAACCTGAATGACTTAATTTGGACTAACAGAAGAGACAAATGTACCATTTGATTCATAACTAGGCTTCATACAGCCAGCAGCTTTTTAAGTAAACCTACAAAACACTCCATGTTGCCTACACCAAAAATTGTAGGTATTATAAATTTCTAATTATTTCGAAAAGACTGTCTATTATAGCATTAAAAACTTCTGTCCTTCATCAAACTCAACTGATTCTGATAAATCTAATGTATAACCTGAAATGGTACTTAATTCCCATATTGCGGTTATAAATCAAAAATATCAGCACTCTCTTCAGATAATGATCATAAATTCACAAATCCATCATGCAAAGCTGCATTCTTGTGCAGCATGAAAACCACCTATGTCAAAAATTTTGTTCTTATATATCAAAATCTTGACAAGCATTATGAAAATGTCCCCTGTCCATTTCCACATAGGATCCAGTCATATGGTTGTCCGTATCTACCCCATTATTCAAAGCATCAAATGTGAGAAAGCTCCAGATGCGAATATCATTATTTCCAGGCTAAACCAAGAAATCTCCAGCAAAAGTTTTGAAAAGCATAATAATAAAAAAAATAAAAATAAAAATTCTGAAGGATTCAAACTATCTAAGAGCTCCAGTTTAAGTAGCTAGACTACTCCAAAACACAAAACCATCTTCTCCCTCCATCACCTAATGATATAGATATAAATGGCACCTTTATTACCCAAGCTCCTCGCTTCAACCCCTATTAACCCTATGGTCCAGGCCCAAAATCTGTAGCAGGTTTTCCCACATGCCATAAATGAACATGTTATGGCTATGTTCTACATTTCTCCCATAAAACCTCAGTGCTCATAAAAGTTTTTCTCAACCAAAAAATTCGCCAGTTTTGTCTCTATACCAACAAAGATGAATCAATAAATAAACAAAAACAAATTACTTTAGGAGAAAAAAATATAAACCAAACCAGGCAGTGCACTTAAGCCCTGAACACAAAAAACTGTGATTTCTTTCTCAGCAAAAATCTTTTACAAGGTAGATTTTGTATATGATCCATCCAACTTTGTCAAAGAGAACCAAACACTGAAGGAATTTCTTTCCAATATATCAGTTCATGAAAGCCAAGTTAGGATAATAATCATGATATTAAATGGAATAATAAAATATCCATGAAGCATAAGAAGACATTACATTATAGAACAGAAAAACTAACTAGCAGCCGAAAAATAAATAGCTTACATGGAGGAACATATCCCAAAGCTTCTCGAAAGGCAGTGAACTTGGAGTTAAGAACATGAATGCAATTTTAGAACTTTTAGGTTTGACAGGAGGTGCATTCAAAATTTCCCTAAACACAACCCGTGATGCTATCTCCTGAAGAGTTAATTCTTTTGCAGGAGCAGGAGGAAGCCAAACACTAACGGCCTTGCAACCTTTAGAAAAAAATACGTAACAAGCAGCATTGCCGTGTGGTGGATAGATATAAGCACAAAGTAGAAAAAGGCTGACTATTGAGACCAATAAAATAATCCATATTGGCCTCCTCAAAGGAGGGCGATTGCGAGAGCCAGGCAAGACCTGCATATCACCCATGCTGCCTAGTAGCCACGCCAGTGCTCCCTTCATCACAGCTTTACATTCATGTATTTCTCTTTTGTTTCCAGTTTACTCTCAAAATAATGTACTAGTATTCCACAACCAGCAACAGATTCTTCAGTTGATCAATGTTATGTGATCTGAGAAAGGAAACCATAAGCTGAAACCATTAGCAATACTTAGTTTCTGAAACACGTGAGAGACCAAAAAGCAAAATTTGGTCCAAAGCGTCAGCTTTAAGACCAAGTGCAACAAACGTTATCAAATCCTAAACCTTAAAACTTCGGGACATTGAATTATAGATAAAAAATAATCTCCAAAAATATTAAATAAAACTAAAAGCCCACAAACTCATCCTCATGTTCTATAATTTCAAAATAAATAAAACCAGAATACAAAATTTACCTAGGCAACCAAACGGCTCAAAAGCAACAGTTTTTCAACTTATGCGAAACAGATATAGCATGAATTGAAGAAATAAAAGCAAAGTTCTTTATTTGCCTAAGTATTAAAACCAAACACATCTTGTTTCGACAATTTCTATCAAAAATTAGGAGAAACTGTGATAAAAAAAAAAAGAGAAGAAAGTGAACCCAAATCGAACTCGCAGGTACAAACTACCAAAAACCTAAGAATCAGTCAAATACAACAAAAGAAAAATAAAACGATTTCCACACTAAAAATAATCCTAAAGAATGAAACAAGCTTAAAAAACCACTAAAACGAGGCAGCAACTGAAAGAAAACGAGAAGCAAGTTACCTGAATAATAAAGCTGATTGAAGAAAATGAAAGACACCTTAAAGTCTCCCGATTTCGAAAAAGTTATCAGGATCGGGGAGGGCCAGCAGAGCATGAAAAAGGAAACAGAGAAAGAGGTTTATATTGGCTTTACTTATATAGATATATAAAGAAACGATTAATATCCGAAAAATAGGTTTTTATTCTATAGAGGATTTGTTTTTGTGTTTGTTTCTGGATTCTTTGGTTTTCTTTTGGGCTTTACTATTATTTCTTTTTTTATTTCCTGTACTGCTGTTTGACAAGAGGGAGACTGGGAGAGGTAGCGGGAGCGGGAGCGGGAGAGTCGAAGAAGCAGCAGCAGCAGCTGCAGCCGCAGTTAGCAGGCGGGTTGAAATATTATTTTACCTAAATAATCTCAATACGCGTGCTGTATTAAAACTTAAAAGAGAATATTGGCTTAGAAGTCAAATGAACATTAACTTAATTAATTAAACTGTTTATAATTGAAAAAAAAATATTAATAAATTATATGAATTGAAGAGTAATTATATATTTTTTATAAAAAAATTATCTATTAATCAATTTTTTAAATATAATTTTTTCTTTATTTTTTTATCTACCTATAATATACTTATTATAAAACTTTTAATCTTTACTAATATAAGATATTTATTGAATTCAGTGTCACTAATCGTATGATATAAATTTAGTTGATAAATTTACTAAATTATCTAAAATAAATAATATAAAACTAATAAAACAAAAAAATTTAGTAAATTCACAAAGAAAAAACCCTAAATTTCAAAAGGAAATCACATATGAAAAAAAAAACTCCTAAAAACCATTTTATTTTCACTTACAACCACTTTTTACTCACCTATAAATAGTTCATTTTTCACCATTTTTTCCTACTTTCAACTTCTTTTTGTTTTTTTATTAACTACTCGTATAATTAATCATCTACGTAGCGGTTATGCCATTAGTATCTCAAATTAAGTGTCACTAATTTAATTAATAAAATTACTTAAAAATTAAATTGAAATAATAATAAAATAT
>JBBYHK010000008.1:3343424-3365523 GCA_038382065.1 Adansonia grandidieri
CATAAGACCATAACACATCACAATCATTAGCCTCAAGAACAAAGTGGTAAGAGATTATTGCTCGGAAACAGAGACAAGCACATATACCGTAAGATTCCTCAGAAGCTCGTATGAAACATCTTGAGCCCTATATGATTTTGGGTGCCACTTTCTCTCGGACCAGTCCACATGCGTTACTGACCAGTTAGCAATACCGCCAGGATCAACCAACTGAGGGCAAAAAAAATGAAAACATATTAGGAGAAGCTTAAGTGAGAAGTATGAAACATGACGCCAGAGTATGATAACTCACATTGAAAAAGGTCGGCAAGTAATGCTCGTCGGCAATGCAATTTTTGCCCTCCATATGTGGCTGTAATAATGAAGAACACGAATGATTACGAGTCAGAAACAAAACTCAGGCCCAAATTCTATCATTTCAAACTTCCACGGATTGTAATTACCAGATACTTTGTATCATAATGCATAACGTCTCCACAAAATTCAGTCATTTCACATGGCAGAAGACCAATTTCAATATATAATGCTTTCAATAAACCAGAGTTGTAACGGTAATTTTGACATCATGTGCCAAAAAAGTTCACTTAGGCAAACTCGAATTAATTTTCTTCATATGTTCCAATATTATTTTTTGAAGTGGTGAATGTATAAAGAAAATCATTGAAACTTAAACAAATAAAAGTCACCCAACTCTCCCATCCATGAATAAGAGGTTCTTGTAAATTGAAAACAAAACAGATTTATAGTAAATAAAATTACATTTTAAGATCAAATTCACCTTGCAGTGATCCCGGAAACTCGAGTAGTAAAGACTGTCAGCCATAACTATCAGAGCATGCTTCCGTGTCATTGAGAACCACTGCACAAAATTCACCAATTTAATGCCGCAACAAGACACTATATAAGTTTTGCTTAAAAGAAGTGTGCTGAACGCTGAAATATTTCGTAGTAAGAGAATTTATAGCTGGAAGGACTCAAACAAATTGGGGTAAAGAAAACGGTAAAAATTCAAAATGAAAGGGAAACACATGTATTTTAATTTTTTAAAAGTTTTTCTACGTATTTGAGGGGTCATATCCCCATACGCATATCCAAAAAAGTCTCAAACACAGGTATCGGGCAAAGGTACTTCAAGAAAATGAAAAGTCAGCGCATAGATTAAGACATACCTGCGCACCCTTTCTGAAGTCTTTCTCTTCGATTTCAGGTAACATTTGCACTGAATACCTGCCATTTCCATGTGGTCCAGGATCCACAAAGCTGGCAAGCAAAGTGGGGCGAATACATTTTAAATAAGGGAAACAGTGCGAGAAGTCTGTAAAATGCGTGCACATGTGGGTGTAATACTCCTAAGATTTCACTTACCAGTCCACAAAACTCATGTTAGCATGCATCAGATAATTGTAGATATAATCAAAATTATGCAACGGAACACAACTGCAATATCACCATTAAAGCTTCAGATTTGATAATAATAATAATAAATAAATAAATAAAAAGAAGAAATTGCGGGGGTGTTGTTGTTAAGTGAGAGAATCTATATTTTACCTCTCGGAAAGCAACACGAAATGTTGGTTATCAGGATCTTTTAGAGCATTTGCCAATAAACGTCTCTCTGCGTCAACCATAGAAAATTTTCCCCATACAACCTGCAAATTCAGTAAACCCAAAGATTACTAGCTCATCAAATTGTAAAGTAACGCTAATAAATATGAGAGCAACGTATCAAAATGTCACAATCACAACCACAACTACAACAGAACAGACGATAAGAAAAGTAAGCAACAATCATGTCAATAAATAAATAGAAGAATTAACCATACACTAATAGTTGCAATAGCCATGTATCAGATCACAAAGTTCAACTACAAATTTTGATCTTAAATAATAGTACATATGCACACACCTGACAGCTCAAAATAGTACAATAATAGAGAAAGAGAGAGAGAGAGAACAACCAATCAGAAACTTAATCTAAGATACATACCACATCACTGCGAATTTCCCGGTCAAGAAAGTAACGGCTCACGTGCACTGGTTTTTCTTTTGATGCATGAATATAAACAGAAAATTTTCCCTCATGCCCCTGCAAGGAAAAATGAGCAAACTTTTCATCAAGATACAGGGTAAATGGCATCTCAAAAGTAACCTAAAGCCACAATTGCAGAAGAAAAAATAGAAAGATAATGATTATAATTCCTTTTGCAAGAATTCAACGGAAACAATAAGAACCGAGCAGACAGTCGAATATAACCAAAGGGTTACGGATACAGACATCCTGAAGCATACAAAGCAGAGGAATCTGCCCTTACCCCCACCCTAGCATTTTTACCAATTCAAAATAAGCCAGACTGATATCACTAGTACCTTCACCACACGCATTAACCGATATTTGCATCCACAATCAACAAAGGAAATGATTGCTGACTAGAATGAAACACATGACTATCATTCGTATTAGACTATCTCAGTTACCTAATGCGACAGATATAAAATAGCACTTTATTACCCAGAGTCCTCGAGACACCCCATATTAACACTATGGTCCATGCCCAGAATCTCTACCTGGTTTTCCCACCTATCATAAATGCAATGTTATGGCTAAGCACATCATTTGTCCTGTAAGGCCTCACTCCCCTCCCAAGTATTTCACAAACAAAAGGGAAATATCCGTTTTGTATCTATACCAACAAAGATGCATGAATGAATAAACAAATACAAATTACTTCAGGAAGAAATATATAACCCAAAATAAGTGGGATATTTGAGGCCTTACACAAAAATGTAATTTGTTTCGCAGCAAACATCTTTTACATGGTCAATTTTGTAATATGATCTATCCAACCTTGTTATACAGGAATAAACCTTGAATGAATTTCTTCCTAATATATCCGTTCATTGGAATCCAAGTTCAAGGATAATATCCATGACATTAAATGGGATAATAAAGTATCCATGAAGCATACGAAGACATTAGATCATAGAAAGGAAAAAGCAAACTAGCAGTCGAAAAAGAAATAACTTACACGGAAGAACATATCCCAAAGCTTCTCGAAAGGCAGTGAACCTGGAGTTAAGAACATGAATGCAACTTTCGGATTTTTAGATTGTACAGGACGTGTATTCAAAATATCTCTAACCACGACACGCGATATAATCTCCTCATCGGTTAATTCCCTTTTAGGAGCGGGAGGAAGCCAAACACTAAGGGCCTTGCAACCTTTAGAAGAAAACACGTAACATGCAGCATTGCCATGAGGTGGATAGATATAAGCACAAACTAGAAAAAGGCTGACCAAAGAAACCATTGAAATAATCCATATCGGCCTCTTCAAAGGAGGGCGCTGGCGAGACCCCGGCAAGATCTTGATATCACCCATGCTGCCTAATCGCCACGCCTGCGCTCCCTTCATCTAGAACAAACACCAAAGCTTTATATTCATGTGATTCTCTTCTATATCCAGGTTTTTTTTTTTTTTTTCTTCTCAAAGAATTGAATTAGTATCAAACAACCAACCACAGATTCTTCAATGGATCAATGAAATGAGATCTGAAAAGGATAATCATAGGCGAAAACGTTACAATACTTAGTTAAAAGAGTCAGCTTAAATACCAACTACAACAAACATGATCAAATCCTTAACCTTAAAGCTTCAGCAATGGAGTGACTTATAATTTTTAAAAAAATCCAAATTATTATTTAAATAAAATGACAGCAAATCCAACCAAATCTTCTATACATTTCAAAGTAAATAAAAATAGAAATCAAATTTACCTTAGCAACAATTTTTCAACGTATGCAAGAACAGATAACGAATGAATTTTGCCTAACTATTAAAATCAAACATAGCATTCTTTCAACCATGTTTACCAAAATTAAGGAGAAACGTGTGATAAAAAAAAAGTCAACCCAAATCGACGACGGCCCTCACTGATCCAATCAACCAAAAACCTAAGACTCTTTCAAATCCAACAGGAAAAAAAAACATTTTAACATTCAGTTTCCCTCCTCACTCAATATTACCCTCCCCTGCAAAATAAATAAAGAATGAAAAAATGTCCTTCCTTAAGAAAATGACAGGCAAGTTACCTAAGGAATGGATTTGATCCAATAAAATGAAAGAGATCTCAAAATCTCCGGATTTCAAAGATCCAAAAGCCAAAAAGAAAAAAGAAAAGAAAAAGAAAAAAGATATGAAGATCTAGAGCAGGCAGAGCATGAAACAAGAAACAGAGAAAAGAGATTTGAATATAAAAAAAGATTAACCTCTGAAAAATGGGTTTTTTTTTTATATATATAATTCGAAGAATTCTTCGATAGGTTTGAATCTGGAATACTTTGTTTTTGCAATTTAATTTTGATTTTTTTTGAATAAAATTGTTTGAGAAAGATGGAAAGAGAGAGAGAGAGAGCCAAGCAGGGGACGAAGAAGCAGCAGGCGAGTTGGAATTTTAGCTAACTCCAAACGCAAATACATCCCCAGCCGGCGAATTTATTTTATTTTGAATTTATTAAATTTAATTATTTTCTGGTTTTTCCCTTTTTTTATGAGGTAAATTTTACCTACTGCTGCTGCTTGCTTCTAGGATCTATTGTCCATGCCTATTCGCGTTTCAAGCGCGTGGCTACAGTTCCTTGCCTTTTCAAATTACAAAAAAAAAGCTTTCCATCACGCTATTTTTGTACTAAAAACATTAAAAAAAAAAAAAAAAGAATAAGAGGAAAAAGAAACCGTCTTCCCCTCCAATCGTTTCGTATACAGTTATCTCTAGATTTTGGAAAAGACGTAATTACATGACATAAATAGGTATAAATAGGTATGATATAAAATATAGTATAAAAATAATATAAATATAGTATATATGTATATATAAAAATATTAAAAATTATATGAATGATTATTAATATTTTAAAATTTATAAAAATATAATAATCTAACATAATTAAATAAAATGAATGCCGCTTATTATTAGATCTACTCACCTAAACTCGATAATTTTATATACGATTACATAAATATAATACATATAAAATAATAAAAATATGATGTGACATGAATATGTGTATCAAAATTATTTAATACGAATTATTAACGTATTAAAATTTATATAAATATAAAATACCTTAAATACTATTATAATATTGCAAAATACATAAATATAACACGACTATATGAATTATCAAGTCTATACTAAATGTTTAAAAAGCCGAATTGAGGTTAAACCGGTGAGACCTTCGGGTCAAGATTATTTAGTTAAAAATTAAATAGTAAATAAGTATTAAATATAATAAATATTTTTAAAAAATAATATGCATTTAGCTAAATGTTATTATCTTTAATAGAGATCTAATAGGTTAAAAATTTAAATCTCATTGAATAAAATAATTTTTTTAAATAAAATATTAAAGATAATCTAAAATCCCTATTTTCCTTTCTTTTTTTTTTTTAACAATTCAACAAGTTTTTCATCCATTCTCTAAATTTTCTGTTTGATACATATACTAAACTAGATTAAATTATAATTTTCGATTTAACCTATTCGACCTACCAATGTGGTCCAATTTTTTCAACATTGGATCTACTCCTTGGATTTATTCGTGCAATATTTTTAGCATTATAGATGGGATATATCTATATAATTGAGACAAATAGTGTTAGCCGTTAGTTGTTAATCCCATCTTTTTTTTCCAATTCAACTATCTAAATGCAATAATAATCCGTCTGTCTAAATATTAATGAAAACTTTATAATGAGATTTATTTAAAAATTAAGTTATCAATCAGGTATAATTTGAAATGGGTCAAGTTTGAATAATGATTTTTTTCATTCATTTAATTTGATTTAATTCAAATTATGCTTATTTAATAAAAAATAAATTTTATTTAAATTTAATTATAAAATATATAAAAATTAATTTTAATATTTTAATATTGTTAAAAAATAAAATGAGCTTACGAATTGAATTGAGTCTGATGCTAGCTAGATTTAAAATAAAAGAAAAAAAAACTTAGATCTACTCGTTTTTGTTTTCTTCGTAAAATAGTATGAAAATAGAAGGCAAGGGACAAGTCAATGAGTCTGTTAATGAATATAAAATTCTTTCGAAGGCGATGTTCTCAGCCATTTTAATCCTAATTAGTTATCTATTTCTCTTTCGTAAGGCTAGAAGAGTCGTTTAATTCATAAGTCAATAGTCAACTTCAATAAATCATGGCAACATCAAAGGGCTCCATTATTTGGAGTTGAACACGTGAAAATTTAGCAAACACTAAATTCAATACTTATTATTGTTTTAATCCTATGTGCCAAATCAAATTGGAAGATCACGGAAAAAATCAAGTTGGATTGTAATTTGATTTTTTTTTTAATTTTTTTAAGTTTGAAGTTGACTCGGCTCAATTTGTAAATTTAAATTATTATTAAAAAAATTATTTTTATATTAATAATTATATTTTTATAATTAAATTTAAATAAAAATTTATTTTTTATTATATGATAGTGATCGAAGTTAGGCCAATTCCAATCATAAAAAATGAAACTCAAATCCAATACAATACGATCCAAGCAAGTTGCCTGTCCTTGAACAAATCTAATTCAAATATGAATTTTCAATTATTTTCAGTTACCTAAATAATAAACATGAATATTAAAAACTTTTATTTTCGAAACAAAGCCTACTAATTGTTGTAAACAGGCTATCTTAAGACTAGTTACTCATTTACCTAGAAGATTTGAGATTTGAAATTTTAATTTCAATTTCAATTGATTTAATTGGGTTAAAATTATTATTTAATAAATAAAATATTTTTACTTTATAGATATTAATATAAAAATAAATTTTTAAATTTTATAAATAATAAAATAAAATTTTGAATCTGACAATAAAAGTCAAATTTTGAGCAAATCAAATTATTATAAAAATAATTTTAAATATTTAAAATTTTAAATAGTAATAAAAAAATAGGTGTCAAATAAAGTCGAATTTTAAAAATTGAAACTATTTTTTTATTTTTTCTAATTTAGAAGTTTTTAGGAGTTTGAATTGACTTGGAAATCACGAAGTTTCCGAAAACAAGACAACTGCAAAGAACGTAAAGAGATACAAGCAAAGCGACGGATTTAGGTACACACATTGAACTCGTTTAAACCGATATAAATAAATAATAATAATTTATAATTTATAATTTATAATATATATATAAAAATAAAAGTATGAAAAATATTTTGAAAAGATAAAAATAATTATTATTGTTTAGTATATTTTTAAATTATTATTATAAATATTTTTTATTATTAATATAAGTTTATTTTTTACTTTAAATGAATTAATTTGATAACAAATAAAAAAATTAAAAGTTTATATGAAATTGTTTTAGTTAAAATTTATAATAAATATTAAAAAATTAGAAGTTCATATGGAATTATTTTACTTAAAAGTTTTAATTTTTCATTAATTTTAAAAATTAAATTAATTCTGTTTAATGTAAATAAACAAAATTAAAATGTACATAAAATTTTTTAACTTCATAATTAGTTTTTTGTTAATATTAAAAATAATATATTTTATAATAATTTAAATATAATGTATGCATAAATTATATTTTATATGTTAATATAAATTTTAATTAATTTATATTTTATTTTTTCATACTTAAAATTAAACAAATTAATCAATATTCACGTGGAAACGTGTATGTGGTAAGGAACATAGGTAATTATAAAAGCTTTGAATATCCTCATCATCGTAACATGCATCAGTACAGCCCATAAAGTCTTGTCTTAAAACGGAAGATTTTCAAATAAAAAATTTATTTTGATCTAAATCACTAATTCACTAAATTAAAAAGATAAAGTCTTTATAAAAATACCATCTAAAAATGCAATTTATTAATATAAACTAACTATAGGAGCATGGATTTTATTAGTAAAATCTAATTATTAGAGTATTGATGTGTATCAAACGTATCCAAGAGTTATATTATCTGTTTGATTTAGTAGGTTTGAGCCAAATGGATTGTGCTTTAGATATAGTTTTTTCTTTAATTTGAACAAGTCTGATCCAACTTGAATTAGTATTTAAAAATAAAAATATTTTTAATTTAAATTCAGATATAAATATATTATTGTAAAATTAATTTTTTTTATTATTTTATCAATAGCCATATGAGTTTTTAGGTTGAATCTAATGCAACCTGCTTCGGCTTTGGATAAAAAATATGAAAAATTTTTAAATTGTAATCGATTAGTGATATCTGTAATGCATATGAGTATTTGACTTAATGAAATATATATATATATATATATATATATATTTGAACGAATTGTATATATTTTCTAATAATGAAGTTTTCTAAACTTACTTATACCATATTATTTTTACACTAAAATGTTTTTACAAAGTGTAAAAAAAAAACATGTAGAATTGCATAAGTGTTTAAGAATGATTTAGTTGTATTATAATCTTAGTCAATTAAAGCATGCTTGTTTGGAAGTTATACTAGAGAATAGTTGACTATTCTTAAGATTTAGTAGATTATGGAGTATTCTAAAATTAAACTTAGTTATTGTGTTTGATTCAAATTCAATCAACTTAATATGAGTTTGATAAATTATTAAATATTTTTAGAAAATTGAAAATTTAAATTTTAAATGGTTTTATTTTTTAATCCATTTGAGAAATTACTTTTGGAAATTATTTAATAAAAGTAAAAAAATAAAATGTGTTTGAATAACAACTACGTAGTCTAAAATAAGATTAAGCCGGGTCAAAATAAAAAAAAATGTTGCTTACCTAGACTTAACTCAAAATCAATTTAAAAATTTATTTTATTATTTAAAATATTTTAATATTAATATTAATATATTTTTATAATAAAATTTAAATGAATTTTTTTATTTATTTAATAAATTGGGTTAGATTAAGTGGGATAAATTATAAAAAAATTTATTTTTGACTCCTTTGTTTTTGGTATTGGTCTAGTTCTACATCTGTTAAGGCAAGACGAATAACCCGATCATGGATAGACTTCGCACATACTAAAAATATATAAAATTTTAAAATTAATAATTTTTATATTTTATAATATTAATATTTAATGTTTTTAATGTAAAAATAAAAAGTAATTGGTGTTCAAAGAAAAAAAGATACTTAATTTGGAGATATAGATATTGAAAACGAGACAAAGAGAGTAATAAAAAGTTTGATGGATATTTGCACTTTTTTTATATATAAATAATGAGATAATCATATGAATCAAACACTTAGAAAAAATTTCATTGGCCAAAAAAATAAAAAACAATTAAATATTTTTGGTGATACCATTGGGCAATGGCATTAAAAAGTTTTAAAAAGCCACCATCCTATTCCTACCACGCGAGACAGAAGCGCGTTGAACTATCTTTGTCTAGGCTCCCGGAACATGCGTCTTTGGTCTACCTCCTAGAAATTCGAAGTATATACGACGACCACAACGCTCTGAGCGTATCACTGGAAAAGTCTATTTCCTGGATGGAGTAAAATGACAAAATACCCTTCATATGGCTTAATCAGTTAATCTTGGTTTTAATTCAAGCTATACCGTTGGGTTTAGTTGGACCGTTGAATGGATTTAATAATTCATATGTATTTTATTATATTATAGTTATATATAAATTTTGATATATTAATAATTTATATTATAAAATTTTTAAATATATATTTATATTGTATATATTATTTTTATTATTTTATATATATTATATAAGTATAATTATATTTAAAATTATCAGGTTTATAACTATCATCCAAATACTTTTGGAATCCTTACTCAAACTGGAATTGAGGCAAGCCTTGAATCCAACATTATTATTTAAAAAATATTAAATATTAAAAAAATACTTTATTTTAATATTTTTATAGTTAAATTTAAATAAAAATTTTATTAATAAATTTTAATTCAAATCAATTTGGATTGAATTGAAAGACCATGTCTAAGCTGACCAATAAAAAACAGTCCTATCGAGCCTGATAGGTAATTTGATCTTTGAATGGATTTATCTGAAACCCTAAAAATAAAAGGTTTTTTTTTTAAGTTCATAAGTTCATAATCATCGTATAACACATAATTTTGGAAATAGAGGAAACTCTATTTTTATAGATGACATGTTTAATAAATATAAGAATTTCTTATCGCATGCGTTCGCATGTAAATATTCATTGATTTATTTTATTTTAAAAGTATAATTATATATTTTAAAAATAAATGAAACTAGTAAAGTGTATTTTAACCAAAATTTATATTAACGTGTAAAATTTGATTTACATGTAAATTGTACTAAATTATTATATATGTAAAATTAATTATAAAGATAAAAAAAATTCAATGCAAATTTTAGTTATGCTTATTTACATCAAATAAATTAATTTACTTTTTAAAATTAATGAAATTTTAAAAATAAAACAATTCTACATAATTTTTTAATTCTTATTTATTTATCTTCAAATTAACCCATTTTTCCGTGAGACTGGGAGAACTAAGGAGCCTTTGACATAAAACTCCTTAAATTATTTGTGTGAACTAATAATAATAATAATAATAATAATAATAATATGATCGCTTTAAGTCAAGTCAAAAAAGTTTGTTTGTTCATTATTGTGATTGATGGAAATAAAGACCAGGAAATAGCCATTTTTATGTTCATACGTGATAGTATACTTGTCAATTCAACGGATTACAGGTTTAATCGTTCCTGATTTAGGTCTATTTGATTAATCAGATTTAAATTATTTTATGTTTTAATTAAATTTAATATTTAAATTTATTGAATTTGATTATTTTGAGTTTAGTTTATTATAGGTTCAGGTTATTACGGGATTTAAGTTGATTAATTTTAGGTTATTAATTTTTTCTTATCAATTTTAAGTTAGATCGAATCTAGACTTAAGTAAGTTAATTAAATTTTTTGAGTTTGGATCAAAATTGATATTCTTATATGATATTTATTTCAAGGGACCAATTTTATTATATTAAAGCGCACTTTGCTTATTAAACAAATATAGGAGGAAGTTATTAATATTTTAATGGTTTTTTTCACAAAAGGAGGTATCGGTTTATAAGTTGAAAATGAAGTAATCTATGTATTTTAAACAAATGTATCAACGAAAAAAAAAAAGATTAAATAACTTATCAAAATTTGCAATTTCCTCCAATTTTTGGCTTAATATTTAAAATTTATTAAATTTCGTGTTTAAATAAAAATTATAATCACAATCATAAGAAATTGATGAAAATAACCAAATAGACATACAAATTAAAACATCACCATACAATTGAACAAATTTAAATAAAAACACAAGTAATAATGTTAGATTATTTTTCTATGTTAATGCTAATTATTCGATATTTAATGAATCCATATAAAAGTTACATAAATAGTTTATGGGCCAGGTCAGCTCGGATCATAGTTCGAAATTTTTTAAAAATTATTTTTAAGTTCGAAAGCATAAATTATTATTTAAATATTAATAAATATAAAATATTTTTTATTAATATTCATATATTTTTATAATTAAATTTAAATTAAATATTTTAATTATCGGGTCGAATCAAACTGACTCGAATTAAAAAATCTATGTCCAAAGCTCGGCCAAACAAGTAACTGGCCCATGGACAAGTCTTTTTGTAAACAATCTTGAGCTTAATTTTCCCTTAAATTGAATATCTTAGTATATTTTTTACATTTTAACTTAAGTTTCTAACTTTATTGTGTTCTAAAAATTTGAAATTTGTAATCTAATATTGTCTTTCCGTCACTTGCACTAACAAGTGTGTTTGGTTTGCTGTAATAAAAATTTTATTATAGCCATTTTCTAGAGTATTACAGTAATACAGTAGTTTGGTTAATAAAATGGCTATTACGCACCTTATTCTATGAAATCACCGAATAACCATTTTGGTTACTAACCTTAGTTAGAATAAGACATTACTTTAAATGATTTGAATCCCTTACTATTATATTTCAACGAACAAAACTACTGCATACAGCTATTCTATTCTCATAGAATAGCTATTTCATTACGTTTCAATTCAATTATAGTAAACCAAACGCATAGTAAATTTTGATATTATTTTAGATTTACAAGTCAGAAACGAAAAGAAAATAATTTATTGAAGATCACATTCTGCTAACTTGTGGTACAATTCCAATTTTGATTTTTGATGTCATAAAAATTAAAAAATATTAATTAATTATACAAAAAGATAAATATATATATTTTTAAAAAAATTAGATCATATGAAATAAAAATTCATTTTTATTGCACTTATTATTACCAATTATTTTAACATTTACTAACTAAATTTGCCCCGAATTATGGTTATAACTTGCAAAGTCAATTATATTTTTAATTACCTTTTTTAATGTTAGAATTTTGTTGATAAGAAATTTCATTTAAAATAAAATATAAATTTAAGTGATGTTTGATGGAAAATTTATCACTATAATAAATAAAACCCAATATTGAATGAAAAATTATTTGACATACTATAAATAAAGATTAAAAATTGTAACCAGCAAATTTAGTTACTAAAACATATTCTTATAAGATATGATAAAAAAGTTAGAAAATTAATAAAAAATCCAATATTTTAATTCTCTTCTGAAATAATCAAGATTTATAAAACTTGCGTTATAAAAAATTCTAGTTTTGTTTTTGTACTGTTTTATATTGTTATGATGGTATCACCAACTTGGGTTATAAAAAATTTAGCTGTCATCTGATTTGATCCAATTTGAAGGGTCCAATAATCGCAATGTTACTATAATAATATATTTGTACTAATTATTTGTATGCACATCTCATATGACCTGGTCTGATTTGGCCTTTTATCAAAATGAAAATGGATAAACTTATCGTAAATAAATTAAATATATTTTATTATTATTCAAAATATTATGTTTTGAATTGAGTTTCGACTCTTTATTATTATTTTTTTTTGCTCAGTGTTACTTTATGCTTTGCTTCCATACTATCATAATTAATACGAGTCGAGTAAGCTATCTATGAAAAATCTATTTAAAGATAATTGCATAAATTATTTAAGTTGGTAGCTTTAACTTTTACGTTCTAAATCACCAAGTTGTTCTTCTGAGGATAGTTTTTTGATCCTTCATTAATTAAAAAAAAAAAAAAGTCAAAGCTTAGGCATTAAGAGGGTAGTACTCGAATGACGTGGGATTTTAAAAATATTAAATTGTAACATAATCAAATTAATAGAATAAAGAAAAAAAGGAATCAAGGCAACAAATTGCAAAGAAATAATAGAAAATTTGAAAAATAGCAACAATGAAAGAATTAACAAAGACAGACACGTTCAATGATTTATTTTATTGTTCAAAATCATGTTCATAAGATAAGATGTGCGTTGTTCCATTTTCTTGCCACTTTCCCACCCAAACACAATTAATGTTAGAAGAACACATACATACATACATACATACATACATACATATACGTATATCATTTTTCTAGCATTCACCAATTGATAATATTATCAAAGTCAACCAACAACTCAAATTTCAGGGGTTTTATACCTACAAATACGGGACCAACCTAACGTGGGATTGTTCCAAAACTTCGCTAAACCCATGTGGAAATTTAACAAAAAGAAAAGAAGCTAAGTTCTATAATAGGAAGCTGGCTAATTCAGCTGCTTGAATATTCCTACTTGTTTTTGGCACTTTGCAAGAATACATAATAAGATATTATTCCTCTCATCCCATGAATCCTACCTTTTCCATGTTGGGAATCATCTATAAAACAACTCTTGAACCTTGTGCTACTCAGACTCGAGTTTGAGTGTCGATACGGATATGCGCCCAACATTAATATGTTAAATATTTTATAAGTTTTTTTCATGTATTTGGAAGGTCATATCACCATACCCGTATTCGAAAATTTGTTGGACATAGATGATGGATACTGGCACTTCCGAGGAACATGAAGAGTTCGGAGGAACATTTGCTTGAACCCTCCAACATAAGAGTACTTATTCCCTTCACTCATTTTATCACAAAGCAAAAAATACAACCCATCAAAGTACAAAGATCCAAAACCGAAGAACTCTATTTATTTGAACAAATCATATCTTTAAATTTATGTTCTTATTTTACCACAATGTTAATGCAATATTTATATTTCAACCTCAACAGATTGTTAGACTTGTCAGTAATAGTGGGAAAAATGTAAGTAATGAGTACCTGAATTTGTAGGTAAATGAAAGATCGTCTCAATCGAAAGTGCCGCCTTCATCATCGTCGTCAAGCTCTAGTTCACTGGAATCATATCCACCCATTACAGAGAGAAAAATTAGAACCGCGACTAGCTGTGCTGCTAAAAAATATTTTGCCCTCCACTTAAAAGTTTTCTCCTCCTCAGTTTTCTCCCTCTTCGGCTTTGAACCTAGTTGGGGGGGTGTGAAAGGAATGAAACCATGATTAGTAGAGCTCAAAATTGTCTTGATAAAATGAGTTATAGCTTCAATCCAGCAGCATATAGGAATAAACTCAAACTACGAAATGGCATCACATGTTGCATATCCAGATTTAGCAGCAGATTTAGCTACATAATCACAAACATCATTATAACAACATATTCACATCAATCTATGTTACTCTAGACTCTTCATTTTTCTTTAAGCACTAGTGTCCGACACCTGTGTCTGAAGCATATTCAAATATGGATAAGAGGATATGATCCTCCACGAACTCTCCAAATATATGAAAATCTTGGGAAGAAAATTGAACATAACCATATCGGACACATACTCATGTCCAATACTTACCAAAATCTAAGTAACAGAGATATCAATACTAAAATTCAATGCTCATAAAATTAAAATATCAAAGTAAATTGGGTTTTGCTAACAAGTGCCCTTAGGAAACTCTTTAAGGTTAATTAATGTACTATTTATGGTAAAGACATTGCATTAAAGATAGTAGTTGACAACTTTATTAATCATTTCCAATACATTTGGATGAAAGATATCACTATTTTAGTAACCTTAAAGAATGCCCTTGGAGCACTTATTAGCAAAATCCAAATGAAATTTTCTCCCAAAACTAATAGAGTCTGAATCATCCCTTAATCACCGGAACAACTGCCAAAATGCAGATAGAACTTAATTTATCAAGAATCTTTTCATTCAAAATGACAATAAAAGAATAAATTTTGTAACCGTAAATTGTAGGACAAAATCAAACTTAAATATACATATAAAGTAAATGATTAAAGTAAAAAAGCAAACTTAAATATAGGTATAAAGAAAATGATTAAACGAAGAAGCTATGTTGCTCCAACTTTGAAGTACCCATTTACGACACATATCTGCGCATGAATATGGGGATATGATCCTCCAAGGACCTTTAAAATACATGAAAATCTTGAAAAAAAAAATTTGAATATACCCGTGTTGGATACATACCCAGATACAACACTGACACCCGAGTCCAAGTAACATATATAAGAAGACGGTGAAGATGATGACCGGACAGCCATAAAGCAAAGTACTATTAACAAATTAACAAAAGGAAAAAAAAAAAAAAAAGTGACTTTCAGATGCAGTAACTTACTCCAATTTGAGGGACCTTTTCTTGCAGCTGATGATGAAGGGACCGAGTGAAATTGTGGAACAGAAGATGATGAACCGGACTCAATCAGCTCCATTTTAAGTTTTTCTGCATATCTGACAACATTATTGTGCTCCAAGAGTTTGCTTCGAAGCACTGATGTGTCCTAGTAGCGCAGAATTGCAAGGCACATGCTTCAAATTAGTCCAGAACATACAAGAATAAATGCATTTGGGATTTGCTTGTTAAGAAGGATGGAAATGGAGAATGAATATCTTTTAATTAAGTCTCATCACTACCTTTCTTTTCTACCAAGCAAAAATTATCACATGGTCTAGGTTTGAGTGTCTGGTTTTGCAAATTCTATAACCATAAAAGAGCAGCACAAATTGCAAGTAATAAATCACTTTTGAACTATGTTGCTTCTACTCTTCGTGTTTCTTGAAGTATTCGTATCCAATACCCATGTCTGACACAGTTTCAGAAACGGCTATGGGGATATAACCCTCCAAATACATGGAAAACCTGAAAAAAAAATTAATATACCAGTGTTCGACACATAGCCGTATCCAACACTCATACCCGAGCGCAAATAACATAGCTTCTGAATGAATACATCAGCAGACCTCTCCAAATTTCAAAGGGGGAAAGTTCTGCATTATAGAAGCTATAATACTGAACTTCTAATTCATACATAGGATCTTCTATATTCTATTCTGAATTCTTCCTTGATTTCTATTTATGCTTCTTGTCTTTTCAAGAGGAAATATCTTTAGCAGAAGCTAACTTGCAATCATGATTAAAACCAAAAAGCATAAAGTCAATCATCACTATCCCACTATAGCGAGGTCCTAAGGAGTGATCTAATTTAATACCATTCTTTGCTTTTTGAGGCCCCGGAGACTCAGAATCACGTATTTGGTGTTTTGGTAAATGCAGTTCTAAACCCATAATTTCCGCTTTTAGATTAAAGCAGCCAAAATCATTAAAATATACACCATCAGGCATCAGGTACCATGTACCATTCTTACAAGAACCTATCAAGTTGTTTAAAATTGCGATGAAAGGCATTAAATGACACTTAAATTTTGACATAAATGAATATTCTAAGAACATCTATCATGCAAGTGAAGGAATTCGTAATACAAACATGATCCTATTAGCAAAAGCTATAAAGAATATCGCAGAAAAATAATCAGCATGAATGTTTCCTTTAACTACAGTCTACAGCTTTGTAAATTTGCATAGTGTTGCTCCCATCAACAGCCCAATTTTAGCAAGTATTCAACCTCAGTGTGACTCAAGTTTTTTTAAGCTTATTGAATGTTCAACAGAAGCGAACAGTCCTCCTCTGATTAGTTCGCATAAGATGTTTGAATCAAAGTTCAAGAATTTCTAATGATTTAAAATATTTTATAGCTTCTCAGGTAACTCACAGGTAATGCATGAAGGGTGACAAGAGCATGTCCGAGAAAAGTTGCATCCAAACTCGATGGCCTGCAAACATGTAATAATCCAGCTGTCTACATCATCATCGGGTTTAAGTAAAATGCTACTCCATTTGAGAAACTATTCAAAAGTTCTATGGCCAAAAATGTTTTAATATCTACACGAGGACACCAATAGGAGTTACCTATCATCAAAGAGGAAGTTCTGTTCACCTAACCTAGCAGACAGAGCAACGTAAGCAATTTTCGCTCTGCTGTAAATCTGCCCACAAAGAGAATATAAAGAAGGACAATTTTTAAAACCTAGTACCGACCCCCAAAAACACACACACACAAATATATGAAAGTATACCTATACAGTTACTTAGTAGCATATATGCAAGTGTTGCATGACTTAATGTGTACATGCATCCATACTCGCGTAAGAGAAAAAGAGAGAGAAGAAGAAAAACATGGAAAAATCAAGGGTAGAATTGGGACCTCGTCTTCTCTCTGTTTGGCGTTGTCTTTAGTAATTCCAAGACGCTGTTTTACAGTATATACTTGCTTAAGGAATAGAACTTTTCCTATTGGCCATGAAAGATCAGAATAATAAATCTTACAGGCTGATTTTCCATCAGAACCCACCCATAGTTCGTACATCAGTGCATCAGCTAGCCAAGAGCTAATCATTGCTTTTGTTGATATCCAATCAGGGACAGACTGGAATTCAGAGTCGAGATCAACAAAACCATCTTGCTTTAAACGCTCAATAACCCCACCATTCTCGTTATTGTAGGCAACGTAAACACCGGATTCAACATAGGGAATTTGATCTGACAAAGAAATAAAAACACATTATCATGAATAAGTTTATTTATCCAAATAAAAGTTTGCATGTGATAAACACAATTGAGATGCAGATGTTCTTGATACAGCAATAGGTCAGCAAAACATAATTGTCATAAGCAGGCCACCGGCTGGTGACCACTAGTGATATCCGAATATAAGGGACTTCAACCATTTATTTACAATTACAACACACATATATTTTTAAAAAAACATTTACGTTCCAATTAATCGTATTTCGTTCCTACTAAGGAACCGAAGAAGACTATCCTATCATATTACATTTTAAATAAGTAACAATTTACGTTCAAGTTCCTCATACCAGATCAATCCGCATTCCAGGTAACAATGATTTAAACAGTTAAAACAACAACAACTAAACCTTTTCCCATGGTGGTGGTGTGAGGTCGACTATATGGATCAAATTGCACCATTGTGCCTAACAATTAAGTAAAAGTCACATCATTGTCTGGCTAATAAAAAAACACAATAATAGTGGTAAACATCAATTTCAAGCTTTATAGATGTCTCAAATAAGCATAAAAAGACATCACCAGGATTAATGTTTGCTTCCAATTGAAAACTTACAGTTGTAATAAATCATTGCACTCAATTTATCCTCCCCAAATACAAGAACAACCCCCAACCAACACCCTTGGGAATTTATTGTTTCAAGTTAAGTGGTTATTACACTTATTAGCAATTAAGTTCTTCAACTAAGCATTTGGCTCAATGGTAGCTAAAAGTAGATATTTAAATGGTGGCCTATTCTGCGGTTTTGACTCTCTCCACCGCCAATATTCACTACAATTTGAGTATGAATGATTAGCAGTCCACAGCGGTAAAACCCCTGCCCGTGAATACATATATAAATTCAATATATAGTTTATGAATAACTATTTTACTTCTATAACTAAAAGATTATAGAGTGTCATAATTTTTTTTAAAAATCCGTAAACAGAATTTTATAATTATAAATTTATAACTACTATGTTTTACAGCAGGTTGCCTAAAATGAAAAAAAAAATCACAACTATGATGACCGCAATAGCATCCATTACACAAACAACCACAAATGCAATCGAAAATGTGTTCACAACCACTATTTAAATAGCTGGCTCAAAGAGCTAGGTTTGAATCTCCCCTTTCCCGATTCAAAAAATTAGCAGTCAAAATCTCACTTCAATCACAAAGTTACTTCAAGAAATAAACTTATAGATAAATGTTCTCAAGTCAACATAGTATAACCACGAAGAAGAAAGGTAAGAGAATCAAACTGGGCAATATATTAAAAGAAGACTAAAGATAGGGAATGTTGACGCAACGCAGAATTTATTTTAGCTCATAATCCAATCTTAATCTAATTGACAACTAAAGAAGAGAATAAAAGTACAAAAAAAAAAAAAAACAAAGAAATTAGATTAAAATAAAAGAAACCCAATTGAATAGGGGAAAAGAAAAGGAGAAAAGAGGAAAGAAAACCTGAATCGGGGAAGTTAGAGTTGACAGATAAACGAAAAGGAAAGCGGGCAAGCTTAAGATAAACGAAAATGGGCAAACAATGAGGGCAAGCAGTTGGAAGATCAAAGTAAGGCTTTCTTGCGACCAACGTGAACTCTTCCGATTCCCTCTCAGCCACTTGCTCCATTTTTCTATTCTTTCCTTTCTTGCTTTCCTCACTTTCAGCTATCTCCGTCCGTAAGTTACTATAACAAGCCAAAGGAGTTGGGGTCACCAATGTGTTTGAGAAGAAGAAGAAGAAGAAGAGGACGACTAAGAAGAGAAGAAGCTCAAGGCTCGCTCGCCTTTTATGGGTTTTTGTTCTTCGAGTTGATAGGGTTTTTCAAAATGGGGTTATTATTATTATTATTATTATTATTATTAATTTTATTTAAATTTGGGATTATATTACGCCGATTCATGAGTCCAGTATTTTTTAATTTTTTTTTGTTAAGCTGAGGTCAATTGAAAATTAATGTTACTGTTATAATAATATTAAAATATTTTTATAAATATATTTTTATATTTTTATAATTATATAAAAATATTTTTTATTATAAAAATAGTAATTTTAATCGGATAAAAATAAACCTATTAGACTTATTACCAAACAAAAAATTTTAAATAAATTTAACTTATATTAAAATTAAAATTAATATTATTACTATTATTATTATTATTGTACTAAAATTTGAATATTAATTAATCCAAAATCAATACAGAATTAGGAAAAAATGGAGTTTTTAAAGACTGTTCGGTTTTTCAGAGATTTTAATGGTTGTCTTGGTCTAATTAAATAAATATTCTTTAATTATTAAAAAATATTATATTTTTAACAACTACAAAGTAGTATTAATAAAATTTTGATAAAAAGTTTTAAAAAATAAGTTTAAATGGATTTATATATTGTATAAATATTATATATTTTCTCAGATACTTAAATATAAATAGCTTAAGTCAAAATTATATTGACAAAACCATTAAATAAAAACCTATAAAAATATGGTTTGTTTTATACTTGGTAATTTTAGACACAATACGAGTATGATATAATAAAATAAATAAAATATGATATAAAATACTATACAGTATGAAAAGGATATAAATATGATAAAAAAAAACTAAAACATGAAATACACAACATGAAAGAATGGCATAAGCATGACATTAATGTATGAAAATATCAAAACTTATATAAAACAAATAATTAATTTATAAAAATTATAAAAATATAAAATATTTTAAATATAATTATGGTATTTAAAAATATACAAACGTGATACAAATATACAAATTATCAAGTATAGCTTGTTGTCTTCGACCGTTAAAAAAACTATAAATACACACGATTAAGCCTCATAATATTAAATAAGATTACACGAATATGACACGTATAAAGTAATTAAAATACAACATGACATGAATATACGTTTTCAAATTTATATAATATAAATTATTAATATATCAAATTTATATAAATATAAAATACTTTAAACATAAATATAATACAAAAAATAGATGAACATTATACACATATATAAATTATTAGATCTAACAAAAATTTCGATAAAAAAGATTTCAAAAAATTCTGAAAAAAAAAAATCATATGAATTTGAGAATATTTGATTTCCCGTTTGATTGCCTTTACATGTATATGCTAATGTCATTGCATAATGCATAATAAATATAAATTAAATAATTAAAATATGATATAATTTATTTAGTACGGTGGTATTTTGAAAACTATGCTCAATGCTGAAAAAATTACATTTTTTTAATTAATTTTAACTTTTTTTATAATAAATAAAACAATAAGTGTTTATACGTGTATTGATAATTGCTAATTTATCCAAACTGGTCTAATAGCATATCGTAGGCCCAATTACCTTCCTAGCCTTGTTATCAGATTGGCAAGTTAGGAGCCATGGGAAACCGACGGACACCTCAAAAGTTTAAGCCTATTACAGGTCCAAAGGTGCTTTTCAACAATCGGATGAAAGAGTCTCACGGAATAAGCTGGCTTAATGGGATATTTATAAGTCAAGTTATAATTTAAATAATTTTAAATTATTTATTTAAATTTTATTTAATTTTATTTATTTAAATTATTTATATTTATTATTTATAATTAATAAAAAATTAAAAATATTTTTATTTTTATATATTAAATTTAAATATAAATATTTTTAACTAATAAATATTTTGATTAAAGTCATGTTTAAAGCTCATCTTGTTGATAAATCTACGAGATTGATGTTAGATCTTATTAGGGATGAACAATTAATCGATTTAATAAATTCGATCTATATATATCAAAAACTGATTAAATCAAATAAGGTATTAGAACCGACCAACTGAACTGATTTTTTTTTTCTTATTTGTATTTATATGGAAATACTGAATAGAATGGATGTTTCGCAATCTTTTCTCTTTTGACAAATGCGTTTTAATGCATTTGTGTCACTCATTTAAGGATTTTAAAGCTTGAGCTTTAAAATTGATTTTTCTAAATTATTTTAAAATCACATTTGACTTAATTTTTGTGTACTAATTATTGATTCCCTTCATTTTTTTCACTGAAATATTTTTCTTCTTTAAAAAAACAAAAATAAAATGTATTTTAAACTACTTATTTTTTTTGTGAAAATAGTTTTTTAATTATTTAATGATAATAAATATTTTTAATTTTTATGCCATATTTTTATACAAATAAAA
>JBBYHK010000008.1:3371038-3444878 GCA_038382065.1 Adansonia grandidieri
TAATATTATCATATCCAATTAAAAGTCAAATTTGACCTTTTCTATTTTTAATGAAAAAGCATAACATTTTGAGAAAAGAGCAAACAAAATAGTGTTCTAAAAGGACGTTTAAGGCCGAAAAAATACACCTAAAATGCATGGCATTTAGCTTATTTTGCAATTTCGATGTACATGAAGATGTTGGATATTTTGATAATAATCTTTTTAATCGATTTCTAATTAAATTTTGTAACTGAGAACAAGTACAATTGGCTATCAAGTTTGTTACATGTTGAAAACCTTAAGTTTGACTTCAGCTTTCGAATTGAGATTGAAATTAATTTTTGAAAGCATATAGTATGTATATAAGCAGCCATATATATCATTTCCGAAATGCAAATCTAAAAATCAAATAACGAGTCGCCAGTCATTGTTTTACAATTATATTTATGCTATTTTAGATTTACAAATATACTAAATTTTATATACGAAAAAAAAATTGTTGTGGTTTTAGCCTTACCAATGACCAAACAGTTTCACATTCTATAATCTAAAAAAAAAAACTCTTTTTTGTCCTATATGAAAAGAAAATTTTAGCTATGATGTGATAAAAAGAAAAATCCTAACTGCCAAAAAATTTTCATGTTGACACGAGTTGATAGAACCAAAATTTTGCCTAGACATCTAATAAATTTTGGTTAATACATATAGCCAAAATTTTCACTCAAACTCTAACTTTCGTTGGAAATAAAATGCGAAACACTAAATTTCCAATAACTTTTCACTTGTTATTTGATTATAAATCTATCACTTTTGAGCCCTACGTGATTTTATATCCTTGAGAATCATTACGTACATAGAGAATTCTATTAATTGGGGAAGCTAGTTTTTAATGACAGTAAAAAGTATAATTGAAATTTAATTAAAAATAAATGGGTTCATAAAAATTTTAGCTCGTTAATTAGTCGTTGTAGTATTGGATAAGGATTAAGAAGTATATAGATTATAAACAACATAGACATCATGAACATTGGAAATAGACATATAAGGAGTTGAAAATTTTAATTTCTTATTAAGAGTTTAGCCTCGGTTCGATTAATATTTTCTTTTGGCTATTTAACTCTTGCTTTTAGTTTATCTTTATTTATTTCTTTGTTTTCTATAAATTTTTATTTAAAAATCAAATAACAAATAGAAAGAGAATGAAGCAAAAGACAACCATAAACTTATTAGGTTGAGAATATGAGAATTGTAGGAAGTGGATTGAGTTGAATATCATGGAACATCATTGTATATAAATAAATTAAAAAATTACCATGAACGAATTAGTTGTAAAACTCCAAAACATTAAAGAAAAAACACTAATGATAGTACTATTTTGGAAGGATTGAAACCCTATTATTATTGGCCAGGAAATTGCGTACAATCATCATTATCGGGAATTATAAAGCCATTTGGAACTCAAGCTTGCTCACCCTCTCTCAGTCTCACCCCCTATATATGTATTAACGAGCTTAAATTACATGCTGAATGGTGGAGGCTTTGGCATGTTTTCCACGATGCCGCAAAGCAGTGCGTTGTCCGGTATGTTGTACTCGTCCCTGAGCGAGCGTTCAGGGGAGAGAATGCTTACATAGAGCTGCTGCCCAAGGTAGTGCCTGTCCCATATCTCGGACCTGATGTTCCACATTCCGCAATTGTCAAAAGTCAAAAGGATTGCAGCCCAGGACTTGGGGAACACCTGAATGGTGTGCCTGCTCACGGCGTCCAGAAGATTGTAGTTCTTCCTCTTCTCAGGACTCCAGGTTCCAGTCTCGATGCTGCAAGCAATGAACACAAGCACAAACCTTAGTAAACTTTGAAACAAACCAATGACCGTATATATATATATATATATATATATATATATATATATACATATATATGTATTATGTTCGAAGCTACACTATTAGATTAGTTACTAGTGCCAAAACTTACGCCACCGCAAAGAATGAATAGCCGGACAAGTGCCAAGACTGAATGGCCGTTTCATGGTTCTCGAAGATTATCTCAATGAAGGTTCGGTGTGTCAAGTTGAGGACAATAGGGTCTAGAGTGATTTGTGAGATCTCAACTGGCGGCTCGTCGGCGATATTATCATACTTGAAAACCTTGTCTGCGACGTTGTAGTATTCCGCAAGTTTCAGTGGAGTGGTTGGGTCGACATAGGAGACTCCATTAATGGCATATCGAAGCTTTCCATCTACTTTGCCGGCGGTGTTAGCCAGCTTGATGGTACGGGTTATGTTAATGGAACCATAATGGTAGGAGCCTTGAGGATTAGGCCTAGCAGCACTGGCAGTGAGGTTCCAACGGAAGGTACGGAATTGATTGAGTGACCAAGCCCAACCAATAGGTGCCGGAGGCAGCTCAGGTGAGGCTGGTCCCTTGCCATTGGTGTAGCGGATGATGCCAGTTGCAGTAACTGTTCGTCTTGTAAATCGGGTAGAGGCCACAACGTAGTAATCCCTTGGTTCCTGGTTGGCCGTTACTAGCACACTATAGCACTGTCCAACATGCACATCAAGGGAGTCGTACACATTCTGTACTGTGTGAGAACCCTCCATCTCAACCAATTTCATGGTGTGGCCTTGGAACCTGATGTTAAGAGATGTCTTGATTCCCGCATTGCAAATCCTATACTTGTAGGTCTTGCCAGGCTCCATAGTGAAGAGAGGCTCATCAGTACCATCACCTTTGGCGACTTTTCCATTAATGTGGACACCGTCACATCTGCCTAGGTTACGGCCGCTATCAAGCATTTTCTTGAGGGTGGTGTGTCCTTTGCTGAACCAATCTCCCGCAAGGATAGTGTAGTCATCAGCCGGATCCGCGTAGGGGACAGGAATGAGCAGACGGCTGTTAATACGAAGGCCACCAAAGCCCCCAGCAGCCTTATGCATAGCTGTGACTGGATAGTACATGTAGCTGCCAATTTGGTCCTTCACCTGAAAGTGATAGGTGTAATTCTTCCCAGGAGGAATAGGACAGTTGGTTCCCAGCACACCGTCCTGCCAAGAGTTCTTCCTTTGTTGTACGCCGTTCCTGCAACAAATTCCATATATAACGAACTCAATTCTTGATTTTAAACAACTAGATGGAATGGGAAAGAGTTGTCTTAATTAATTTGTTCATGAATCGCAGACGTCGCATACCATGTCAAAAGGAACGGCTCATCAAGGTTATTGAACACATTGATCACGATGTTGTTGTTGCTGGTAGAGTTGATATTAGGTCCGGGGAACTGACCATTGATAAGAATGCCTTGCTGGGGAACGCCCAAGGGGGAAATGGTGCCATAGGTGACGTTCCAAGTGAAAAAAAGGTAAGGATCTTCACCCCGAACCACAAACATTGATCCACCCCAGAGACATAACATCAATATTAACATCAACCCACCCATCCTTTTGCCTGTTAGTGCTGCTTTTTCCCCGAGAACGTCTCCAATGTAATCTCTGAGTTACTGTTTATCCCTTCCTGGAAGAAGATTTGCTTGAGTTGGTCTTGGGTTGCATCTAGGACTGCCATTTATACAAGCCAATCCCTTGCTGCACATGCTTTGTTCACCACTCAACTCCCGCAAATTTCCCTGTCCTCTCGATCCCTAAATTGCGCCCTTCCTTTCATTTTTTTCCCCTTGCTTTCAGCACTTACTATTTTTAACACTAACAGATTAACCATTCTCTTTGTTCCAATTCCAATTCTTCAACTAAAGCAATAATACCAAAATTTCGATTTTGAATGTATTCTAATATAAAAAAACTACTTTTGGTCAGTTGAATCGCTTTGCACCTGTACTTATATATTTGCAGATTAATATTGCGATAATTTTTCGGTAATCCAATTTGACTCTAGCCATAAGTGGAACTTAATTTTGATTTTGTTTTTCTAATATATATACATATATATATATATATATATATATTTGAACTGACTCCAACTTGATTGTCTCAGGGAGAATTCCGAAAAAGAAAATCTAACGCAAATAAAGAAGCAAAGTGAAATGCACAAGAAAATATTAAATAAAAGGAAATACTAATGATGGAAATTGAAATTACCATTGTACTCTTCTTGTAAAATCCATTGCCTACCTTTCCTCTATTGAGTTCATATGGTACTTTGAAAAGAAAGAAGAAAGGTGAATATCAATGACAGCCTACCGAGTCTTTGTTGAATTCGGATAATGGCTGTCGGCGGCGTCCGAAGGTGGAATTAAGCTTTAAATGTGAAATAGTCTGTGACCTATAAATATCACCGTAAATCTATCATCTAATTTCCTTGTTGTTCCCATCATCCTCTATTTCAGTGTTTCTATGGAGGCTGACTTTATCAAGTAAAATATTCAAGAAAAAGCTATAGGTAAAGAATATGATGGTATTTTGTAGTTATTTTAGGACAGTAGCATTACATTTTCAATTATAAATGATTGATTATGCTCATTGATATCTAGCAAATTTGAAAAATTTAGGGTATATATATATATATATGAAGGATGTAAATTTTTAGGGAACTTGATTACGGAGAATATAGAAATTGATATGTACTGTAAGATTCAATTACATATTTGGTATAAGTACATTATGTAAATAATGCTTCCATAGTAAAAAAAGAAGAAGATCAGAGATAAAATTTAGTGAACTGATTTGTTTCAGATGTAGGGATTGTGGCCAACATATGTTATCATGTAGAAAACAATATTATCTTGATGAATTTGAGGTCGTTGTTTTATCGTTGTTGGGATATCTATAGGGAGACCTTATAATATGTAGTAAGATAAGGATTCGATGTTAAGAAACCAAACGGTATGTAAATTGAGCGTATCATTTTTTGCTAGAGTAAAGAAAATTAGGGGTTATATTATGAAAGTATTTATTGCAATTTAATGGTTGCAATTGAAATAGGCATGTTTGAGGAGTGTGCAAACATGTGGTTGCTTAATGCCTTCCGATGAGTTGTTAATCTTTTTATCAAGATAAGCACTGGTTTAACTTCGTATGGTCATACAATGGTCCGAACATTCATATATCAGCATTGTATACTTAGTGATGGGTATAAACATTTGATTTTTAATGTTTCCAACATGGATATAACGTGTAAGAACATTCAGATATCAGCTTAAGGAAATTCAATTACGGTGATTGTCACATATCCTATCCAACCAACACGTATAATTGCTATAGGAGCTTTTCATATGGTTCATAGCCATACATCTTAGCATAGAATAGATTTTACGCCCTTGTACATTCCTCACTGGCCAGTTATACATTTAGATATAGGATGTCGTACATTTAGCTATAGAAAATCGTACATTTAGCTGTAGTGAGTCGTACATTCATATATCCTGACATGTTTATAAAGGCATGCATATGAACTTTTGACTCTATATACTTTATATCTCCCCACATGTATATTAAGGCATGCATATGTAGTAAGCCTTTTGTTGTTCCGTACACAAACCTGATGCGTAAGCGCATTTCATAATGTGCACCATACGACACATTTGGTGTACATTTAGGCATGCAATGTATGCCAAGTGCACAACTTATTGTAGGCCTAGTGTGATTACCATGTATGTTGTCCACCAAATGTGCATAATTGATCTCAGACATTTGAACATGTTTTTTGTGTGTTCAATTTAAGAAAGGATCGATTTTAGTGTCCTGTACATTCGGTGGAATCCAGTTGTACATTTAGTTGTAATTATTGCATATTTAGGTATAATCAATTGTACATTTAGTTGCAATTAGTTGTACATTTAGTTGGGGTTAGTCATACACTCCTATCTCCTTACATGTACATCGAGGCATGCTTAGGTACTAAGGTCTCTTACTATTCTGCACATGAACCCCATGCGTAAGCGCATTTCATAATAGCGCACCATACGACACACTTGGTGTACATTTATGCACGCCAAGTGCATAACTTGTTGTAGGCTTTGCATGAGTGCCATGTATGTTGTTTGTTGAATGCGCATAATTGGTGTCAACATTTTAACATGTTTTATGTGTGTTCGATTTAGGGTAGGATCTATTTTAGTGTCCTATACATTCATTGGAATCTAGTTGTATATTTAGTTGTAATTAGTTGTACATTTGATAAAATCAGTTGTACATTTAGTTGTAATCAATTGTACATTTAGTAAGGGTCAGTCATACACTCCTATCTCCTCACATGTACATTAAGGCATACGTGCACTAAGGCATCTTACTATTTCGTACGTGAACCCGATGCATAAGTACATTTCGTAATGTGTACCATATGACACACTCGGTGTGCATTTAGGCATGCAATGCATGCCAAGTGCATAACTTGTTGTAGGCCTTGCATGATTGCCATGTATGTTGTCCACGGAATGCGCATAATTGGTCTTAGACATTTTAACATGTTTTATGTGTGTTCGGTTTAGGGTAGGATCGATTTTAGTCTTGTAAATTCATTGGAATATAGTTGTACATTTAGTTGTAATCAGTTGTACATTTAGGTGTAATCAGTTGTACATTTAGCGGGGATCAATCATACACTCCTAGCTCTTCACATGTACATCAAGGCATGCGAATATACTAAGGTCTCTTATTGTTTCGTACATGAATCCAATGCATAGGTGCATTTTGTAATGCGCACCATACAACACACTTGGTGTGCATTTAGGCATGCAATGCATGCTAAGTGCATAACTTGTTATAGGCTTTGCATGATTGCCATGTATGTTGTCTGCTGAATGCTCATAATTGGTCTCAGACATTTTAAAATGTTTTATGTGTGTTTGGTTTATGGTAGGATTGGTTTTAGTGTCCTGTACATTCATTGGAATGCAGTTGTACATTTAATTGTAATCAGTTATACATTTAGGTGTAATCGGTTATACATGTAGGTGTAATCGGTGTACATTTAGTTGTAATCAACTATACATTTAGCTGGGGTCAACTCCTCACATGTACATTGAGGCATACTTACGTACTTAGGTCTCTTGCTGTTTTGTACATGAACCCAATGTGTAAGCATATTTTGTTATGTGCAGCATATGACACACTTGGTGTACATTTAGGCATGTAATGTACGCCAAGTGCATAAGTTGTTTTAGGCCTTGCGTAATTGCCATATATGTTGTCCACCAAATAAGCACAATTGGTCTTAGACATTTTAAATGTTTCATGGGTTTACGATTTAGGGTAGGATCGATTTTAGTTTCTTGTCCATTTGTTGGAATGCAGTTGTACATTTAGTACATTGTGGTTGATGTGATAATTTTTCTTGCAGTGAAATATGGACTGAAATCTAGAGCAACTTTTAAGAAGAAGGCTAGGAAGATCCGAACAAAGGTTACATTCCATAGGCCAAGGACTGTGAAGAAGGATAGGAGCCTAAAGTATCCATGCATTGGTGCTCCACCAAGGAACAAGTTTGATCATTATCAGATTCTCAAGTTTCCCCTCACAATTGAGTCAACGATGAAGAAGATTGAAGACAACAACACTTTGGTAATATAAAGGACATTCATGCAATCAAGAAGAAGATGAAGTATGCTGTCAAAAAGATATATGATATTCAGGCCAAGAAAGTGAACACATTGATCTGGTAAAACTTTGTTTGTGCTAGTTACCTACCATTATGTCCTTGAGCTAGTTTATATTTCCAGTAGCTTTCTTTTATAGCTCAGGGTGTTCTACCAGTTATATACTCAGTACCGCATAAGTTTGTAGAACAATAGATATTTTGACACTTATAGGATAGCTCATCTATTATTAAAAAGCTACATGTGGGGACTTGAGAACAATAATGCTTTGAGTAATTTTACGAAAGTACTTTAACTATATATAGTTGCTTATGATTGTATTCTTTAATCATGCATATTTAGTTACGGGAAAATGACTGTTGAAGATGAATATGTAGAATTTTTCTTTGCAAAAACTACGTCTATATCATTCAATACATCGTTATTGAATATTATTTGTACAACTAATAGTTTGTTATGTTATAGGGTATAATACAACAATGGACATGGACAAAAATTGTTCATTTCAAACCACATCAAACGTATACAATTCTAGATATAATAACCTTATATAAGCATACAAAAAGATGTAGACGTATATTCCCCTAACATTGCACTGCAGTCCACTACATGAAATATACATGACAGCCCAAAACAACCATGATCTTCCTAACTACACCTCCAGCTGCTTTACTGTCATTATGGTAATATGGATATCTACCACATTCATATTGTATCCAATGTGCCCAAAATTACAAAATATTACTTCCAATCGATGGCAGCCTATAGTCTGCATCTTCCACCTATGTATGAAACTTTTTCCTCGAGCGGTAAGACTTATTTAGAGATTACATGGATTTGGTGATCTACATGAAGCACGGTTGTGGCCAACTTGCTTACATTTTAAACATTGTATGGGATATTTCTTAATGAATTGAAATTATACTCGCTCTACTTTTCGCCTTCTTGGTGGCCTCTTCATCAGAGATGGCTTCAAGGATATATGGCAATCCTATCTTGAGCATTGTGGTTGTGTTAATCTATGAAGTTAAGTACTACCATAAATTCTATTACACCCATCCTATGCGCTATTAAATGCCAAGGGCATCCCTCTGCCTTATAGTCAACACTTATGAATGACTTGATATTCTTCTTGAAGGTATATGAAAATCCATTTGCCACACTATACTGATAAAGTGCAAGCCTCAATGCTGGTGCATTTTAGAAAGTTTTACTATTGCCATGATCTTATCTTTCCAAATGCCGTTGATGAACTAATCTTTTGTTGAAGCAGTAGAATCTATTTCAACAGCTAAGCTAAAATCCCCTACATAATCAACAGATGAAATTATGATGGTTCCATCCACTGTAACAGTGTTTCCCTGTAAGCTTTCATTGTTTGCAGATCTGTTGCATGTCATATGTACAATAAAAACTATGAGCTCATTATGCTAGTGATCAATGAAGCTAAAATTAGGTAATAATGGGGTAAATCTTCATACTCGCATCGGATACATGACATTAATAGGTTGAGCGGATGTCCTCTCAACTTCATGTGGATCAGAATCCCCATGGTCCAATATTCATAAATTTGACTTCCTATTACTAAACTCGACCAAATCATTTAAACCAGCATCATTCACCAAATCTATGAGCAAAGCTAGGTCAAAGTCCAATGTATATCTAATAATAAGATGATTAAGATTCATCAACAGTTTATCTCCAATCTGTTTATGTAATTTTGAGATAGCAGAGGTTTCATCAATCATCACCCCAACTATTGATCCACTGTGGTATTCCACAAAGTTGCTGGTAATAATGATCTTGCCATTAATATGGCAATAACAATAAACTCGTTTGTGTGGAGCGGATGAAGTCATTGCAAGCGCAGTCTATTATACTTAAAATTCTATCTACAAATAGGACTCTTCATAGACTATATAGTAATCATAGATTCCTATTTGAGTAAAAACTTGCATTGAAACCCTTAAAATTGTATGCATGCAACTTTGACTTTTTGGGTATTACTTAGCATAAAATATACGACAAATTCCATGAATAAAAATGACCACATTATGTTTTAAGGATATAGTGCATGCAAATAATTTTTAAGAGGGCTCTACATTGCACACAACTCTTGCACACTAAATCCAGGGAGCTATGATAGGGTAGCTCGAAAGGGGAAGTAGCAAATGTAGCTTAAATATTAGGTGGAATGAGAGCAATTCATGTAGGATGTTATGGTGAAAGGAGCTAGTTCTAACATACTTGATGCTATACAAACAAACACACGACGAAAGGAATAGTGGCTTCTCGATTTGGAAGGAAACTTTCTAAGTATGCAAAGAAGGGAATAGTTCAGTATTAGTAAAGTTACATTTAATTAAAGCAAAGGGTCATATAAATGTATAGTAGATATTTATAGCAGAAGACATTATGGTCATCTAAATAGGGGGCATAAACGTCATATTGTTGTCCAACTAGGCTGACCCTAGCTCTAACCATAGTCTACTATGACTTGCTCCATTGCAGCTATGATCAAAATTCCTCTTTAAATTATTATAAACAATTACAGATATTTTTCAATTATGGATTTTTGTATGGATTTGAATATAGCCCTAAAATATGTAATGAGATCTGATATTGTATGCATTATCCAATATAAAAATGTTTTATTTGCTATGTGTGTTAAATATACAGTTAAATTATTTACCTATGAATTTATGCACTTAGTTATATAATATGTATATATGAAAATTTTGGGTAAAAATGTTGTCAATTATGAATAAATTAGTAGAAAATCTATTCCATGCTTTTTTTAGAACAAGCTCTTAACAATAAAGGAACCAACCCTATGCTTATCTAGGAACCAGCTCCCACATATCCATAGCACCAAGGCCATGCTTCTTAAGGAACCCATTCCCACATAACCAGGGACCGACTCACTCTTAAAATTTCCCCCTTAAGACCTGGAGCAACGGGCTCCCATATAGGATGGGAACCGACTCTATTTCACTTAAGACCCTACTCCCACTCAAGAAGGAACCTGTTCCATATTGGTTAAAAACTGACTCCCTCATTCTGCTTGAACTGATACCCTTACAAAATTAGAACTAAAGGTCTAACTCCCTAAAAACCCCCCAAACATAAATTCCTTGGTTTACAGTCACTATTGCATTTCACTGAAACCCACTAAGAATGAAAACATCAGACAATCACCTATTGGGGCATGGCACCGAAGATGTATATTTGGAAGAAGGCTTCTCAATCAAAACAAAACCAGACAGTTGACCCAGCATTAGAGATAGTGGAACTAACCACTTTACATAAACTCCACCATAACAACCCACAAATGACTTCAACTTACTGAAGCAGGAATGCTGCTTTAGTGATCGCTTTAGGTCAAAAAGGGTGTTAGGAGGAAGACATATTAATGTAAGGTTTCTGTAACAAATCAATTTTTCATACTTTGATACATTGAAACTCTATTAGTTAGGAAATTTACTGGCACCATCGGTTAAGTACTATGAGAGATTAGTCTGATTATTTTACAATAACTTTGATAAAGAAAGAAACGATGGTGTAGAAGAACGTTTTGAAAACCTTGCTGAGATTTTGGATGTTAATTTTTTTCACACATACGTTGGAAAAAAGCAAACACTAGTCAGTCTAAGAAGTTTGTGTAAGGCATTTGGTGTAGATTATGTGCCCTACAGTTAATGTGATCTGTATATGAGTGGGTGCATATTAGATCATGCTAAGGCTGTCTTTAAGGACTCCTCTTTGCAATGTATTAAGACTAATGCTAATAGCCTTAATATACATGAAAGACTATTGCATTTGTTAGTTGTTCACATTTTGTCTTCAGAGGGGGAAATTTGCCATGATGAGTCATGAAGATATATGGCTTATGTCTTGCTTGATGAGGGGCAGAAATCCAAGCTTACATTTCATAATTCCTTAAAAAATCAGGGCTGCCTACAATGGTAATAGGAGAATTTTTTCATATGCATCCCTTATATCTGAGTTTCTATTACATTATGAAGTTTATAACACCAATGAAACAGGAACTTCAGTCTCTAAAACTTATACAAGAAGGCAGGCCAGCCTGAAGAAATCTGGCTTTGACTTGATGTAGGGAATAGAACAAATATCATTGAAAGAAAAGCAAAAGAAAAGGTCAGAGTTATTTGAACCTTCAGCAACGGATGTATTAAGCCTACCTCCTAGAAATAAGGACTGTCCCAGTACTACCATGGTATAGGAAAACATAGAGATGCTGATGAAAGAAATGGACAAAATGGAAGAACATATGGCATCAATGAGATTAGATGTGGTGAGCAAGGGCAGACAAATTGGTTTTCTCATTAACTTTGTCAAAGATGAGATTGTGCCTAACTTATCTACCCGATTTGCTTGCTCAGGAGTAACAGTGAATGAACACATCACTGTCGTTGCTGAGGAAGGGCGCTCATGGGATAATGAGGTATGTCAAAGTTCCCTGTTACATATATGGCACTTTAATAATAACAGTCTTAATTGATGTAGTTTTTCCTTTTTCCTAGCCTTTACCTAGTTTAGTTATCGATTACTGTAAACTCTATTACTTTATATGGAACCATTAAAGATCTTCACTTAATATGAATGATAGGGACTGAATTATAATTATCGACAGCCAAAGTGAAATAGCAAGAAACTCATTATCCTTGATGTCAATGGTGTGTTGGTAGATACAAGGCACTCTATCACCACGTGCTCACCTTTAAAACTTTAGATGATCCAAAGGGTATAGCACCCTCAACTTAAAAATAAATGATGGTTGGTTGTGGAAGAGCCTTTAATTTTTCCCATGATCAAGATTTGGATTAGGCATAATAATACAAAAGAGAGGGAAAAGACCGTCGAGCGAATCATTCATCCAACTAGTCTGAAAGAGAGGGAAAAGACCGTCGAGCGAATTGTTCATCCGACTAGTCTCGGATGGCCACCATGAAGTGGCCATAAACTTGGAGTCGCCACCAATCATTTTAGGCAAGGTAGAATTGGATGCCTGATGAAAATAATATTTCAAGTTACGAAACTCGAAACATCAATTTAAGGTCTACAAAGCTTGGAGATTTGTTGGTTGGGTTTGGGAGTTGGTTATGTACTAGGAAGGATTACCATCCCTACGATGCCCAAAATCAGTACCTGCTAACTGTGTCTCACTTTGCTTTTGGTTAAATCGATTCCATTTAGTCTTTATTTAGATATAATCCTCTTAAATGGATGAAGTTTTGGTGGAAAATACAAATTTGAGTTTTCTTTTTAAAGAAATTAGATCACCAATGTACCTCAGAGATGTAAAGAACATAGGGATTTTTTTGAAAACAACATCCGAATCAAATTAAAAATTGGATGTTTTGTATTAGGCACTGGAGAGATACCAACATGAAACATTACCTTGTAAATTTTATTAGAAAAATAAATTTTAAACATGAATGCACAATAATCATTACAAAAAGAAACATGCTAGTAAGGCAAAAAAGGAGAAATATAATAATATCATAAACAAGCAATTACAAAGAAAAGAACGTGAAAAGGAGGGACAATCGAAATGTATCTCATAATTACCTTCAATTATTAAAGAATAACTGGGGTGACAATTTTAGAAACAAGTCTGGATTCGGTGGTAATTTGAGGGTCAAAGATGATTTTAATCAAAGTAGTCTGAGGCACATGAAAGAGAAAAAATTTTAGATTTTTTTAAGGTAAAGTAAGGTTGGAGTATCCCCTTACAAAGGTGGCGTTAGAGTATCCCTAAAGATAGAGTTAGAAAAATATTTAGGAATAAAGAGAAAATTTGAATCTTTAATTAAAAAATGAAGGGTTAGAGTATCTCCTTAAAATAGTAGGGTTGGAGTATCCCTAAAGATAGAGTTAAGAAAATATTTAGGAATAAAGAGAAAATTTAGATTTTTTAATTAAAAATAGGGTTGGAAGAGAGTTAGAGTATCTCTAGTAGCAAAAATTTTAATATAAACTCTTTTTTCTTTTCGTATTTTAACCTTGATCTGAGTTAAAAAGAGCTAGTGTTGTAGGGGAACCAACTGGACGCATTCTTTGACATTCAAACATCTCGATAAAAGGAGATTCTGAAATTAAGTTAAAAATAGGGGACAACATCGTATCATCTCCATTCTCAAATTTTTTGGGTGCATCTCAAGGCTTCAGAGGGTAAATAAGGTACCATTGGAAAGGAAACCTGATAGGGCTTAATATAAAAATATTCCAAATTTTCTAAAATTCACTTTGTAGGCAGAATTAATTTTTAAAGTTAAGTTTGTCTTAATGCTCGCAGCATGTACTAGGAAAAGGGCATGATGGATTTTGGAAAATCATTCCAAGCTTGTCTGGAATCATTAGATCATGAACAATATCTTTCTAGAAAGGGAATTTTGTGAAAGTTTTAGGAAAAATATTTAAAAATTTCATAAAAATCATTTGATGGGCCAAGATGGACCAAACAGAATGTTGTATGCTGGTTCCAAGGGTTTCGGATAGCAAAAGTTTAAAAAATCATAACTCGTTCATCCAGGGTGATTTGATGGTAAATAAAGCACTGTTAGAAAGGTAATTCGATCCCCTTTAAGGGAAAATATTAGAAAAATCAAAGAAAATATTTTATGGTTGAAAAATGATTTTTGAAATCTAGACTACAATGCTACTAGAGCAAAAACATGGGGATCATTCAATATCCCAGGCTTCTTGAGGGTCAAATTTGACTTATGGACATCCAAACATCTATAACACAGAGGAAAGAATGACATGGGCATCATAAATTTATTTTAGAATCCTAGAGTAGTTTAGGACGATGAAGCAACCCGTTGACCATGCCATGATGGTGTTAAACTCAAAATCAAGGGTTAGTATTTTTCAACTAAAAGAGGTTAAGTTCGCTTAGAAAACAACATCTTTAAACTTGTATTATCATGAATCCAGAGCTGAAATGTTTACTTTGTCTCCAAGATTAGAAGTCTAATTTTATGAAAGCATTAAGTCCATGCTATTCTTCATCTATTGGAGGTAGCATGAACTTAACTTGGGGATTTTTCTAAAGTCGGGTTTTAAGAAACAAGCAAGCATTTTAATGGAGATATCATGAACAAAATACAACATATACAAAGACAAATATTGATTAAACATGCAAACACATAAAGATGACATTTTGACACGAAAATAGGTGACACAAATGCAAGAATATGACAAATAGGGTGCATTGAGATGACATGAACATGTTTAAACAAAAGAAAGGATACTGAAGTTGTCAAGACAACATTTATATTTCATGAGACTCCTTAAAACACAAGAAAATGTATGTGCATGCATAAGACATGCTAAGGTGACCATTTAAATATGAGGTGGATATGTGAATCTGGAAGGAACATAGCAAAAGATGTATAATCAGAGGCTGTGTGATCAAATATGGTGAGTTTATATAGCCAAATATCATCAAGGTGTTAAGAAAGTCATCAAGATCCTAAGACTACCTTAACCAAGGCAACAATGATGCATGCAAGTCTTAGGAGGGTCATGGCAGCATAAAGGGCTCATTAAAATAAAATGGATAATCAAAACAGAAAATGTATGGAACAAGGTAAAAAATACTAGCAAAAGCTTAAACTTTCCTCTTTCTTTAAAGTAGTGACTTCAAACTCAGGTCCTTCCCTTTTTTTGCTGTTATTTAGTAAGAAAAAGGGTGAAAGGAAGAAGCTTTCAGGTAATATGGTTGCTGGTGGGGTGTTTTGTGGATGAAAGCATGCGAAAGGTTGAGTTTTTGATGGTGTTTTGGTGGTGGTTTTCGGAAGCTATGGGAATGGAGGTTGGTTGAGGGTGAAAAGGAATAGAATAGTATTTTTGGTGACTTTTTGGAACTGGAGTTGCTGGAGAATTTTTGGGAATGGATAGAGTCTTTTGAGATTGCTAGAGAGCTTTCCTGAAAATTGCTGAAGGTTTCTTTTTCTTTTAGATAGCTGAGAGTCTTTTATTCAATGCTTAGCCTCTACTTTTAGAAGACAATGCAAGAGTATCTTTTATCTTTCCCTACAACACCAGGGGACATTTCCAACTACCATGCTCAACCGACTCTCTTCTCATCGGTTCTGGCATACTGAGTAAGTAAGCAGAAAGGCTGTGACAGCTTGCAACTAGAGATAGGGCTGCCATACCCTCTTACAACCATATATCTTATAAAAATGACCTTTGTCATTGATTGTTTGGGTTCCAAAAATTTAGCCTATAGTTAAGGTTTGCAATGATTTATGATAGTTCCTTGGTGCAAAAACATGTTTAAATCGAGTTTTTAAAGGCTGAAAAGTGGCTCAAACTAGGCAAACATGCCTTAATGTATCAATACAAAACATGTTGTATAGTTACACGAAGTACTTTTTACCCATTAGTATCGATATAATGAGCTATGTGTCGATACTAAGAGCAAAAAATGTTTTCAGTCTCAAGACTTAGAGGCTTGTATCGATACTCCATGGATTTGTATCGATATCATGCTTGTGGGTCAACACATTTTTTCCAAAATCATAACTTTAGCTACTGCCAAGGTCTGTATCGATACAAACATGCTAGGTATCAATACCGCATCTTAGGTATCAATACCAAACCCTCTTATATCTATACTACATGTGAAAATTCAAGTTTTTCGCAATGTAAAGCCTATGGCTTACACGTACCTATGGCTTCTCAATTTCCTCAACTTGGTCTTAAATAGTGGGAAATTGATCCATGTACTCATCTAAATGACTCTAATGACACCATGAAAAGCGGCATTTGATACTTCATTTTTATATTTTCCTTTAATACAGCCCATAGGCATTTCAGATTTCCCCAAAAAAATGTTTGCACCTGGTGTCGTGTCACCTAGTAGTGCTTGCCAACACGGCACCTAGCAGTCATCTCCTAATTTTTATTTTAATTTTCAATTTTATCATCCTTCAATTGAGTCTTAGGGTGCCAAAAGTGGGTCGAACAAAATGAAGTGTCTACAATTGCCCCTCTTGGTAGAAACAGGGCAAAGACAAATAAACATCATTTTGTTTGAGTAGGATGATGGTTTCATATGCTTGCAGAGGACTAGAGAGCTATTTAGTATCACGTTGAAATTGGTTAAATGTACATGCAGAAAAGAAGATTTTTATGAGTTTTATAAGGTTTAACCTCCTTACTAGGCTTTTTTTTGGGTTTTACCCTAAACAGGTGCCATTAGCTTGTGTGGGCTTCGAGTAGGTAAAGAAAAAGTCTAGGTCTTCGTGGACTAAGATAGACAAGTGCCACCAGTTTATGTGGGCTTTAAGGTAAGTAAAAAAAGGCGTCTAGCTCTTTGTGGACTAAGGTAAATAAGTGCCACTAGCTTATGTGGGCTTTAACGTAAGTAAAGAAAAACGTCTAGCTCCTTGTGGACTAAGATAAATAGGTGCCACCCGTTTGTATAAGCTTTATGGTAGGGATGTGTACCACTTTTTTAGGATTGAGGTAGGTTATATGGTGCCATCAGCTTGTGTGGCCTTCATTGTAGGGAAATATCCTGTTCTTTAAGGACTGAGGTAAGCAGTTGCCACTAGCTTGTGTGGGCTTTGAGGTAAATAAAGAAAAACGTCTAGCTCTTTCTGGACTAAGGTAGATTAGTGCCAGTAGCTTGTATGGGCTTAGTAAACATCCTACTCTTTGAGGACATAGGTAGGTAGGGAAGTGTCTTTAAGGACTGAGGTAGGTAGTTGGCACCAGCTTATGTGGGCTTTGAGGTAGGGAAATGTCTTGCTCTTTGAGGACTGAGGTAGGTAATTGCCACTAGCTTGTGTGGGCTTTAAGGTAAGGAAATATCCTACTCTTTGAAGACTGTGGTAGGAGTTACCACTAGCTTATGTGGGCTTTGAGGTAAATAAAGAAAGACGTCTAGCTCTTTATAGACTAAGGTAGATTAGAGCCAACAGCTTGTGTAGGCTTCAATAAGTGTCCTACTTTTTGAGAACTGAGGTAGGTAGTTGCCACCAACTTGTGTGGGCTTTGTTAAGCATTTTGCTCTTTAAGGACTAAGGTACATAGTTGCCACTAGCTTGTGTAGGCTTTAAGGTAAGGCGTCCTACTCATTAAGGATTAGAAGGAAATGAGTTTAGATTTTTGTTTAAGGTAATTTTTGAAGAGCACACAGGGTTAAAGGTATTTGCTTAAGGCTTTTCAAGGTTTTTCAAAATCAAAAAAATTGTACCTTAGGTTCCCTACAAATTTAACTTCTGCATATGGGAGCTGGTACCTATAGGATGTTAAATGCTGTATAATGCATAGGGTTACAAGTGCCTATCTAAATGATGCAAGGGTAATGTTTTAAAAACCTAATCCAGTGGTTGGTTTTAGCCTTTTTCGGCTTTGATAAGGTGTTCTTTTGTCCAGGGTTTGTCAATCTCGCTCTAGATTTTCAAAGGCTTTGAATGTTAAGGTGAAAACATCCTCGAGAGAGGCTTTTGAAAATTTTAATGAAACATCCTCAATAGAGGCATTGAAAATATCCTCAAGCGGCTTCGAAAGCTCTGGTAAGATATCCTTAAGAAAAGCTTTAAAGTTTTTTGATGAAATGTCCTTAAGAGAGGATTTGGAAAGCTTTAGAAATATCCTTAAGGGAGGTTTCAAAATTTTGGTGATGAAAACATCCTTGAGAGATGTCTTAAAGACTTTTGGTGAAAACATCTTTGCTTGAGGCTTTAGAGGTTTTCAGTTAACACCTTCACGAGAAGATATGTGATATATGTCATGAATGTCATTTCAAGGCATAAACACCATGTTATGCAAGTAAATTGATAGTAATGCTTGGTATCAATATACCCATGCATATGGAGTGATGCACATGCATGCTGTGACAAGGTGAATGTTCATGAATGCAAATGCATGTGTCCACCAATGCCTAGGACATGGGTGCCTTTGAGAGTTATTAGATGTGAGCGAAAATGCACATGAATGTGAATGCTTGAAGGCATAAACACCATGTTATGCAAGTAAATTGATAGTAATGTTTGGTATCAGTATGCCCATGTATATGGAGTGATGCACACACATGCTAGGTGACAAGATGAATGTTCATGAAAAATGCATGTGACCACAAATGCCTATGACATGGGTGCCCTTGAGAGCTATTAGATATGAGCAAAAATGCACATGAATGTGGATGGTTGAATGCATAAGCAAGGATGCACATGAGTGTAAATGCTTATAAGTAAGGACATACATGAATGTGACTGCTTATGAATAAGAATGCACAAGAGTGCGAAGATGTGTGAGTTAGGATGTAGTTAAATGCATAAGCAAGAATATGCATGAGTGCAATTGTTTGTAAATGAAAATGCATATAAATGCCAATGCTCGTAAATCAAAGTGAACGTCAATGTGAAGGTAGGCAAGTGAAGATACTTGAGAAAGAAAAGGTATGGGAGTAAGAATGTTTACTATGAAGGAAAATGCACATGTGTTAATGCATGAATACAGATGCACGCAAGGTAAATGTATAAAAATATGGATGCATCTGAATGCAAAATACTTCTAAATGAAGGTACGCATAAATGAGATTATAGGTGGGTAAGAATGCATGAGAGTGTTAATGTTCGTGTATTCCTATGAGTACTAATGCTTGTGAGCACAAACACTAAGACTAGCCATTAACGATACTAAACTTGCAGTGAAGTGTATCCTGATGATTGATTCACAAATGCCTATGCAAAAGATGCATAATTTTAGAAAGGATGACATGTATGCTCACTAAGCATGTAAAGATTGAGATGGTAGCTGGCTCTTTTTGAATATAGCTTAACCTTTTTTTTATGGTTCCTCTATTTGATTAAGAAGCATTCTAATCCTAATTTTACCCTATGATTAGAAAATCTATCATCATTTTTTGCTTAAAATGTTCATTTAATGAAAACTCACCAGTTAGCATGATATTCAAGTCTCTTGAAGATTGCTAATCTATGGTTAGAAGATTTTTTGAATGGTAGCTAGGCCTTTTCAAAAAAGTTTAAATATAGGTGAAATGAATTCCTTGCTTTTCTAGGCTCATGATGGACCAGTCCTTATGAATTTCTTGAAAACCAAACAAAGTTGAGATTCTTTTAAGCCTCCCACCATTGACACTTTGATTGGCACCAGGATTAGCCATGATGGGTTTAGACTATGAGGCTAAAGATGACACTTTGGAGATGTTCATAGATCTCTTTGGAATAATAGGTCCTTGTCAAGATCTCAATAACCCTATAAGTGCCATTAAAAATTGATTATTTTACTTTAGACTGCCTATTTAGGTTTTCACTGTAGAGCCTCATTCTTTCCATTTTTGATTTCTTTTTTGTTTGATGCATTGATGTGATTATTAAGAAGGCTAAAAAGTTATCCAAAGAACAATTTCTTGAAGAATGGGTTCATCAATTCACATCCCATGTTTGATCAAAATAGACTTTTTGAGGACCATAATGTAGGTCAAGGTTCATGGCTTGAAAAGAAAGGGTATGAAGGCCTAAAATATGGTATTTAAAGGTGATTAGATCAATGATCATTTCTTTTCATGAAGGCATCCAAGTTTTTCTTTCCTGATCTTCTATTCCCTTTTCTTGATTTTACTTCTGCTTTTTTTTTTTGCTTTGTTTTCTCATTTTTCTCTTTTTTTTTCATTTTTCATCATTGAAGGGAATTTTAGACTTTGGAAACTTCATACATTTCCTATTTGCCCCTTGATGTTAAGCGTTTTTAGAATTATAGAGTGTGATATCGGCCTCATATACCCCATAAACAAGTTTTCCTTGCCTTCTAATGTGAAAGGTGATCTTTGATCCAAGTTTCAAAAGAATGAGCTCATTAGGCTTAAAAGGGTAACAAAAGGGGAAATTCTTCTAATTTGAGAGAAGATGATGAAAGATGGCCATTTGTCATCTCAGACTCGATCATGTGAACAAGAAGAAGCATTTCTTAGAGAAAGCCCCTTTAAAGACATTTTGGACCTTTTAATCACATGATGTTGCATTCAATTTTTAATTTTTTTATTTTTTAAAGGCATGCCTTGGTTTGGTTTGCCACTGATGGGAAATCACTTGATGCTAAGGTTCAAGCTACAGGAACATTTTATGTTCAATCCATGAGGGTTTGCATTGACAAAGGATTTAACTTCTATAATATCAAGATGATAGGGTAGAACTAGGGATAGGGTTATGGAGGGTCCCCTAAAAAGTGTCTTAAGAAAAGTCTTTGGGACATAATTTGAAAGAGGAGAATCAAGGATCAAGAGGTCATGGTAAGGACACAAGAAATGTCTAGATAATAGTTTTTAGAGATATGAAAATGACATAAGAGAACAAGGGATCAAACGGTTGTTATGGGGATGCAAGAAATGCTTTAAGAAAAGCTTTTAAGGTTATCAAAAAGAAAAGAGAGAAATGATAGACTAATAAGGTTGTGGTAGGGATGCAAGAAACGTTTCAAGAAAGACGTTTAGAGGTATCAAAATGAGGGAATAAGAGGTTGTGGTGGAGATGTAGGCTAGTTTAGTGGTGCTGCTTCCAAAATGTGATTTGAAAAGTTTTCAGGGTATGGCTTAGTAGCTTTGGGTTTTACTTTATCGAGAAAAAGGTGGATTTTTTATTTTTCCTGATATACATCAAATTAGTGCTAATAGGGTTCTAGGAGGATATCACATTTGTTTGGTTCTTAAAGAGTCAATAAATTTTAAAGGATTGGTTCTTATCATTCCTAGCTTGAGTCAAGGTTTTTGTTTGTTTGATGGTTCCAGTGTGGTCATGTGTCATGGTTTAAAGCTAATTCCCTTAGGTTTTGGGTCCTACGATGGTCAGTTTTATGCATGAAAACTTGAAAGAAAGATGAAGAATGCAAGCAATCACTAGTATTTTTGGGACTTTTAATATCATGCTTTCATTAAATAATTGATTTAAAGCTTAAAACGTGAAAGATGACATTTTAAAGACAAAAGTTTTTCACATAAAGCATGCTAAATTAGAATGGCGCTCATTATCTTAGGTCCATACATCCCATTTCATAGTTGATCAAGATCTAGCTACCCTACTTCAATCAATCGTTGCACTTTTCTCTTCAAAGTCCTACATTCTTTTATCGAATGACTTGTTCACCCTTTATGATATCTGCAAGCAATGGTGTCATGACCTTTCAGGTGAAGTGGCTCTAAAGGTTCAAAGCAAACTGGTGTTACTAACTGATCCTGGATAAGCTAGGGAAGTAATTCAATGCATGATTTTGGATTGGTTTTATAGGGGTTCTATCTCGATTGCCCCGTTATCTTCTTTGAGCACCCCTGACCCTTTTGGCTGATGGGTTAGTCCAATTGAGTTCATTAGTACTGAGCTGTGCACTAGAAGCAATACCAACGGGTTAAAACTCAAGTATGAATTTGATGCAAGTCTACCCTTGAAAGGGTGAACCATTTGGCTTATGGCATATGAATGGTGAAAGGTAAAATCCTTTATTGACTCATTTTCAAAGTTTACAGCTTAGACCTCTTTTTTTTCATCTGTAGGTATTTTTCTTCCCTTAGTGTAGAGTAACTCCTTTTTTCTGTTTTCCACTTGAATGCATTCTTGATCATTTCACCGGACATGATCAAATCAATGAAGTTCCTTGTGGCATTCCGTATGAGCTTATCATGAAAAAAAGCATGTAGTGTCTCCATATAGTATATGGTCATCTCTTTCTCATTTAATGGTGGGTGTACTTGTACTGCCTCTTCCTTCCATCTATGGTTATATTGCCTAAAGGTCTTGGTAGGTTTTTGCCTTATGTTTCTCAAAGATAACCTATCGGGTACCTAATCATAAGTGTGCTTGTATTAGTCCAAGAAGACTCTGACAAGATCAACCTATGTTTGGATTTTAGTTTTTTCTAGCTTATTATACCATCAAGCTGCTACCCTAGTCAGACTATCTTGGAAGTAGTGAATTAGAAGTTTTTTATTCCTTTTATATCTGGCCATCTTTTGGCAATACATTCAAATATGGGCAATTGAATCTATGGTCCATTATACTTCTCAAACTCGGGTACCTTGAATTTGGGTGAAATGATGAGGTTAGAAACCAAGCCCAGAGATTTGGCATCCATGATTCAGAATTTGTCACTCTTCTCAATTCATTGAATCTTTTTTCTAACTATTGGTATTTGCTGAGCTCTTTCGTAGTTTTTAAATGTTGGACCCTTTTAGGTTTTTTTCTCCATAAGGTCATGTCGATAAGAAACGATGGATGAGTCAGGGAAGATTTAGTACTTGCCCCATGAAATCTAGAATGCGTAGATGCTACAGCTGGATTTATGCAGATAATTGGGTGCATCGATGGGATTAGTGTTATGTGATGTTGTTGCTTCTGGATTGTTTCCTCTTGGGTAGGTCTAACTCTAGTGCCATAACTTAAGTGATCTTCAAAATCTGTTGACCCTTTTTTTATGTCAATTATGTGAGCTTGTCCTTTTCTTTTCATAAAGGTTGTTACCATCTTTATCAACATGACTATCTGGGCTTGTAGTTCTTCATTTTTACGAAGCATGTGCTCTTGGTCTTCTTTATGCATGAGCTCTAATCTTTTAATTCTAGCTGAGTACTTGTCTCCCATGATTAACAATGTCAGTTTTTCTTTGATGCCTATCAAGGAACATTGAAGGTTCTTTTAGAAAAGTTCTAGTACTCATGCAAGCCACCACTCTACACCCTTAGGTTCATGAATTAGGCATGGAATGAGTGAAATGAGGATGTTAATGTAAGGTATGAAAAGATGCCATGAGCATGAAAATGTTATCATGGAAATCTTCCTCTAGGATTGCAAGCAGTATTAGTAGCGATAGATAGAATGTATGAGATTCACCGTGTTGCGTCCCTATAGCACCGGCCATGGTAGAATGGATGAATTATGTCGCAAAACGTATCAAGGAAATACTATGTTGATAAGGCGAAGATCCTATAGGCACTATGATGTTCATTCACCATTGCCCCATGTAAAATGTCTCCATATGTTTGATGTAAGAAATGATGTGTGAAACAATAAGGTAGCACAGGGTTAGAGAATATTGGTTAAAAGCAGAGAAGCAACAAAAATAAATCACAAAAATTACCTCGAAGTAGGCGGTACGATGCCTAAGAATGAACACAACAATTGACAACAAACAAACATGTTAATTACGAGTTTGAGTTAAAATCACTTTTTAGCAAGGTGACACGATACCTCACAAGGGCAATACTGACCAATTAAATGGTGACATTTGTTCATTAACATCTATGGCTAATACATGTTAAGCCACCATTCGATCAGCATGATGACTTAAAAATGGCATTATAGTTAATGGCATTTGCTTATCATCACCCACTTATTAAAGTGGATTTACCATTGTACCTAATAGCATATTCTGAAGGAATAATCATGAAAATAAATGACAAATGCGGGTGTGACAATGTTCCCCATTATCGCCCATGTAACCATAGTATATAGGAGTAAAGGTAAAAAATGTTTCCCCAAGCGATCCTACTCTCCAGGTTATTCTAGTAGCAATCTAGTATGGTTTGACATGGTTTAGCTCATAGAGTTCACTATATGGGTTTAAGTTAATGCCTATGTTGGTATCCGAATCGCCCCTTCATCCAGTAAGGATAGCCGAGGCACCTCGATCCTAGCCCATCACGAGTTTGGCACAATGGGCTCAATCTAGTGGATGTGTTTCCCTAAGTAAATACGAAGGGGTACTCACAAGAGACATAGTAATTTACATCCCAGAAGGTCTTGCCATGCCTATGTGGAGGGTTACTCACGAAGGTGGATGGCTCACTTCTTTCTAATAATTGGGATACTAATCATACCATGGTGTTTGATGGGAGTCTAGTGCAAATGCAACTGCACAGTGTGTGCCGAGGAAACAATCAAACCTTTTTGTTTTAATCCTATATTGCCATATTTATTTAAATCACCATTTAATCGGGCACAAATAATCCCTAACAATCACAAGACGAAAACATAACCAATAGAGATTAATAGGCAAAAATAGAAGAGAGTTACATCTAAGCAATTGTGGAGACCAAAAAACCAAGAACCGAGTGAGTAATAGTTAATTATAGGCCAACTCTCTAGCTTGGGTCCCCAGTGGAGTTACCAAGCTATCGCCACATGCCCACCTTTAAAACTTTGGATGATCCGGAGGGCATAGCGTGCCCGACTTAAATATAAATGATGGTTGGTCATGGTTAAGCCTTTGAATCATCCATGATCGTGATTTGGATTAGGCATAATATTGGGAAAGAGAGGGAAAAGATCGTCGAGCAAATCGCTCATCCAACTAGTCTCGGACGGCCATCACGAAGTGGCCATACACTTGGAATCGCCACCGATCATTTTAGGCTAGACATAATCAAATGCCTATTGAAAACAATAGTTTGAGTTACGAAACTTGAAACATTGATTTCAAGGTCTACAAAGCTCAGAGAATTGTTGGTTGGATTCGGGAGTTGGTTACATGCAAGGAAGGATTAGCATCCCCATGACGCCAGAAATCGGTATCCACTAACTATGTCTCACTTTGGTCTCAGTTAAACCGGTTCTATTTAGTCTTTATTTATATGTAATCCTTTTAAACGCATGAAGGTTTAGTGGAAAATACCAATCTGGGTTTTTTAAAAAAAAATTAGATCACTTATGTGCCTCGAAGATGTGAAGAGCATATAGATTTTTGTGAAAACAACGTTTGGATCGGATTAAAAATTAGATGTTTTGTATTAGGCACTGGAGAGATACCAACACGAAACATTGCCTTGTAAATTTATTAAAAAATTTTAAACATGAATGCACAACAATCATTACAAAAGGAAACGTGTTAATATGACAGAAAATGAAAAATATAATAATATCATAGAAAAGCAATCATAAACAAAAGAACATGAAAATGAGGGACAATCAAAATGTATCTCATAATTACCTTCGATTATTGAAGAATAATCAGGGTGACAATTTTAGAGACAGGTCTGTATTCGGTGGTAATTTGAGGGTCAAAGATGATTTTAATCAAAGTAGACTGAGGCACCAGAAAGATAGAAAATTTTTTATTTTTTTGAGGTAAAGCAGGGTTAGAGCATCCCCTTGAAGAGTTAGGGTTTGGAGTATCCTCAAAGATAAAGTTAGGAAAATATTTAGGAATAAAAAGAAATTTTGAATGTTTAATTAAAAGCTTGGTTGGAGTATCCCCTTGGAGTGGTGGGGTTGAAGTATCTCCAAAGGTAGAGTTAGAAAAATATTTAGAAAGAAAGAGAAAATTTAGATTTTTAATTAAAAATGGGGTTAGAGTGTCCCCTCGGAGCAATAAAGTTGGAGTATCGTCACTAGCGAAAATTTCAATATGAAATCATTTTTCTTTTTGTATTTTAGCCTTGATCTAAATCAAAAGGAGTTGGTGTTGTGAGGGAACCAACTAGATGCATTTTGAGCTCGCTAAAAGCTAATTCATAAATTAAGTTGAAAATAGGGGATAACATTATGTCATCTCTATTCCCCAATTTTTCGGGTGCATCTGAAGGCTTCAGAGAGTAAATAAAGCACCATTGGAAAGATAACTCAATAAAGTTTAATATAAAAATATTCCAAAAATACTAAAAAGTCACGTTCTAGGTAGAATTAATTTTTGAAGTTAAGTCTGTCTCGACGCTAGCAGTATGTATTAGGAAAAGGATATGATAGACTTTGGAAAATCATTCCAAGCTTGTCGGAATCATTCATAAATAATACTTTTTTGGAAATTTTGTGAACTTCTTCCAAAAAATATTAAAAAATTTTATAAAAATCATCTGATGGTCCAAGATGGCCCAAATAGAATGTTGCAAGCTACTTTTAGGGGTTCAAATAGTAAAGATTCAAAAAAGCATGTGAAAGGTTGAGTTTTTAAAGGTGTTTTGGTGGTGGTTTTAGGGAGCTACGAAAATGGAGGTTGGTTAAAGGTGAAAGGCAATGGAATAGTGTTTTTGGTGAGTTTTTGGAACTAAAGTTGCTAGAGGATTTTTGGGAATGGATGGAATCTTTTGAGATTGCTAGAGAGCTTTTTTAAAACTTGCTGAAGGTCTCTTTTTCTTTTAGATAGCTATGAGTCTTTTATTCAATGCTCAGCCCCTGCTTTTAGAAGATAATGCAAAGGTATTTTTGATACTTCCCTCCTGCACCAGGGTACATCTCCAGCTACCATGCTCAGCTGACACTCTTCCCATTTGTTCTGCCATGCTGAGCAAAGAGGTAGAAAGGCTGTGACAACCTACAACTGGAGATATGCCAGCCATACCCTCTAACAACCATATATCTTTTGAAAGTGACCTTTTCATTAATTGTTTGGGCTCCAAAAATTTGTTTGAATCCGTTCATGAGTCCATAGTTGAGGTTTACAATAATTTATCATAGTTCCTTGATGCAAAAACATGCTTAAATTGCGTTTTTGAAGGTTGAAAAGTGGCTCAAACAGGGCAAAAATGCCTTGGTGTATCGTTACAAAGCATGTTGCATCGATACACAAGGTACCTTTTACCCATGAGTATTGATACAATGAGATATGTATCGATACTAAGAGCGAAAAATGTTTCCAATCTCGAGACTTAGAGGCTTGTATTAATACTCCATGGATTTGTATCAATACTCATACTTATGTATCGATACATTTTACCAAAAATCACAACTTTAGCTACTACCAAGGTCTTTATCAACACAAACATGCTAGGTAATAATACCAAATCTTAGGTATCAATACCAAACCCTCTTGTATCGATACTACATGTGAAAATTCAAGTTTTTGGTGATGTAAAGCCTCGTATCAATACTTATACACCAATATAACTTGCACGTACTTGTGGTTTCTTGATTTTCCTTAACTTGGTCACAAACAGTTGGAAATTGATCATTGTACTCATCTGAATGACTCTAGTGACACCATGAAAAATGGCTAAGATACCTCATTTTTATATTTTCCTTTAATATGGCCCATAGGTATTTCAAACCTTCCAAAATATTTGTCAAGTTCTCTGATTCATGGAGCAGTGTAATACGAATAACTACCCTAAATTCATTCTCCGCATTGTGTACAACTTGATAAGTTGGAGTACCATATCCACATGTAGCAGCAACCTTGCACATAAGGTCTTGAAAGTCAATTGAGATGATTTACATTGGCCTGTAACCAAAAACTGCACACAAATGGTTAACAGCACTTACTATGAACTTGAAAAAGAGGAAAGGGAAAATGGACACAGTTTGAGTTTCAACTCCAATGCTGCTATATATATAGGGTTGAAGATGTGGACAGTTGTGAGGATGGTTACTAGTAGTTACTTTCACTTGATAGACCATTTCACACACATTAGAAGTAGATAATTAATGGGAAAATTTATGGATAAAAATAAAAATCCATTTCATATGATTAACATCAGTTTTTGTGAAGTGATGTAGTTTTATTGACTGTAGAATGAGAAATATAGAGATTATACTAAATATAAATTGGTTATCTGATCGGTTATAGTCACATCAAACCATTACCCCAGCTACCTTCAATAGTGGGACGTCGCACATTCTATGCCTCAATTTTTATAAAATGCCACTTCATGTGAAACTAATACCCGTCATTTGGTTGATTAATATTTTGAAATTAACAGTGTATTTCCAAAGTTTGTAATTTAATTTTATATGAATGTACACATGATTGTAAATTATTCTACATAGATAACTTATGAAAGTTATGCTGCACAGAAACTAAATCTTCATATGGTAATCACTAAATTCACATTTCAAAATTTCTAAATGTTCATATGAGAATTTTTTAGTGTACATATTAGATTTACTGATACAATTGGCCAAATTGTACTTGCAGTGAAATGTTTGTACATTTAGTAACATAACACTAGAATGAATATAAGTAAATGTATATATCACAACCACTATCATGCCAAATCAGCAAAGCTGATTTCTCATAAAACAGCCGTCACTTAACTGGTAAAGAAGGATATCAAGAAAATAATGTTGTATCCTACGTACAAGCAAATTCTAATGTCAAATTGACAAATGAGTTTCAAGAGGGCTATGTAGATAGTATGGATATTAACTAATTTATTAATCTACTAGTATAAATGGATTAATATCAAGGACATATACAACTGCAAGTGGATAATTACAAAAATTGAAAAATAGATTGATATTATATAATATAATCCGTACAACATTCATGTACATCATTCAAAAAATTTAATCTGTAGGTTTGGTGACCATAAACCTTTGCAAACCCTAACTTAATTTTGAAATGTACATGTCAATCCTATGTACACTTTATACACCCTAAACATTAGTTAACGTGCTCAGTACTCTATCTTTTTCTGTATTCCTTGGGCCTAAAATCAATTGTGCTGTGAGTTTTAATCTGTACTTCTTGGCATTAGCCTATACATAAGTCAACGCATTTGTTATCACATAAGTAACAGTTATGACTAGAAGTAAAGAAATGATCTTATGCACAGTATACACACTCAATTCAATGGCAGAGTGATTTGGCAATTCCAACCTTGTAAATGCTTAATTAAGAATATCCCATAGTCATCATAACTGTAATACAATGCAGAAACAAGTTAAGTCTAAACCCATTATAAACACAAAACCAGAAACAAATGGACCTAAACTAATATTCTGATAAGTGATTAAAAATTTACTCATCACCTAGCTGCCACTCCAACTAGACGCGTCTTTCCTTATGCTACTGAACAGCATATGCAGCTAGTTGGTTCCACTCTTGCAGCAAAGTAGGTAAATACTTTTGCTGCAAGTAAGAACATATATCACATCAGTATTACATCAACTTTATCCTTAATGTATCACTTCTAACGAGGCTATTATAAGTTATGTTTTCTTAAACATTCAAATTGTTTGGGGAATCAAAAGTGATCCCTTCCTAACCATGACCTTTTGGAATCAACAACTTCTATCTTGGAAGAGACTGTATTAATGCAATATGCAACCCAATGATTGTTTGCACATAACGGCAAGCATATCTAACTATTATATAAAGTATTAAAAACAAATCATAGTTATTTACATATACAAACAACTTAATTCACCTCACTTGCAGAATTGAAACATACCATTTGAGCTTCGGGTGTTTCAGTGTTATACAGTTTAACCGTTATAAATTTATCAAAATGAGTCATGACATCATGTTGGCTTATTTTTCCTCTAGGATTGTAGTGTAGAATCGCACCCTACATGATATCATCACTACACATTAACATTTGCTAACTACAACAAGAAACATTTAATGAAAACATTTATATTCTGATGTACATCTCATCACAAGGTCAAAATCATACCACCATATGGGAGGTTAGAACAACCCGATGCAGCTTTGATTTCTTGGTTGCATAGACTTTCTCTATATTAGTCACGCGTACAAATATCTCCACTACCTATAATATATGTATATAAACAAACTATTACATTCATCATGAAAATATAAATGTTCATGTAATGCCATATGCATAAAAGACAAGTTTAACAAACCACATTGCTGACCAATTAGATTTCACTAATGATAACATGTTTGTCTATGTTAGATCCCAGCTCTGCATTTGGTAGAATGATTCCTTACTATAAAGTGTGATGGACATGTTATAATGCTTTTCAATGTAAGTCCGACAAATGCACAATATGTATGTTGAACTCATTTGATGGGTAAATTTTCATCCCATGCATACTCGACCATAGCTCTTTCAAGTTTCGTCAATGACCCGAGTGGCTAACTGACCAAATATAGTGATCGAAGACTAGTAGTAGCCCTAACTGCCTTATGAACACATGGAGAACTCCTAATGGCACTCACATTGGCATCACCATGTATTTCTTCCTCTGCCATATCTAGCACCTCTTCCTTAAATACACCTCATTGACATTCTGACTTTCGAAGGATGAGGCAACACCTTTAGTTCAGAACTGCAATCAGTCTCGAATGGTCTAAACTAACCTGATAGGGATCCTTGCATCTCTTCAATGATGATGGTCACCTCCTTCTACCTTAGTTGCTCTATTTCATTTGTAGTTTTTGGTAATCCAGTTGATCCATGTGATGATGATAGCTTTGCCAGTGCCATCATATCTAGGAGATTATCTTTGTGCAAGCTCATAATCTCATGGTTTTGCTTGATTATCTCTTTAGTTCTTGAGCTGACCCTTTGCAATATAACCTAAGCATAAGGTTATTTATACCATGCATTAGTTGACAAAGATTAAATTGCCAACATATTACACAAAACTATAGAAGACATAGTCGACATACTTGCCGATGTTAATTGTTAACAACACTTAATGGCTACGCTTTTTTGGCCAAATAAGAAAAGAAAAATTAAACATACCATCACCTTTAGATCCAACGGCATGGATTCATTTCCTTTGCCACTTTTTTCCTTCACTACTTCAATGTCGCTCACAACCTACAAACATAATTACACAACATTTATGATGACAACAATTGTAATTACTGCAAATTTTAGTTCACTATTTTAATGCATAATTGTTTAACCTAAAACCAAAAACAAAATAAGTTATAGCGATATCATTACAATACCTACCAAGAGCCATATCCACCATACTCTTTCTCTAGCTGTATATGTTTCTTGACTAAGTCATCATCCTATCCACTTATCTAGGGCATAGCACAAGGTACGCATATTTCAGATAGGACAACCCTATCCAAGTAAAAATTTGTAAAAAAATTTTAATATTATATCCCCAATTTAAGCTTATTAGGATAATGTCATTTACTAAAATCAGTCACTATAGCATAATTTTTTATACCTGAAGAAATAGGATGCAACCAGTCAGCCATGTCATGCATTTTCTTCCTTTATGCTTTCTAACTGCATCAACCAGTTGCTTCAAGGTAAACCACCCCAATTATATGCCTTGATTTGCATTGGATCATCTTTGATCTTCACGAGCTTTAAATTAACATCCACCTCAGTACTCAGCACTAAGATGGACCCTATCACATGCAATGCAAATAGCCTCTTCCAATCATCTAAATCTGTTACAATACATAACAGATCCTCAACATCCGATAATGAATTTGAAGGCAACACCCTACTGCACCACACCTTTATCTTATCACTTTCATCTATAGATTGCTCAATAACTTCTACCCCACTAGAGGGAATGCTAAATACTAGTCCTACATCAGCATCCTTATTTTCAATGACATGGTTTGACCATGTCAAAGCATTATTTAATGTGTCAAAATGTTCAATCAACCATATACATAATGGATGACATAAAAAGTTACTCTCAAACTTAAAAAACCATCAAACCTATTTCTCTAAATGTATTCTTCTTTTTATCATCACCTATAACAATGTCCTTTATTAACCTAACTAACCTACCTGGGCTGCAATGGGTGCTTACTTTATAAAGGGGCCGCAATTTTGCACGATCTCATGTTAGCTAAAATTCACAAATATTAATACATTCAACTGTACGGTCTTAAGAAAAATAACTTTTTCTTAACATTTGTTTTCTTTTCTACTCTTTGACGACAGCTTCAATTCATGTCTAACTTAGGTTTATGTTACACCTGCAAATATTATGCTATTATAAATCTAGACCCATATATATATATTGACAATAACCTTTCAAAATTGAAACACTTTGCCATCGACACATGCTTATTGTTAAAATCACAAACCAATTTCACTGCCAATTAATAGTACATTGTATATTCAAAGTCATAACTTCAAAATTTCTATGTTAATTAATCTTCCTTGCCAAGTTCTAACAATTGCAACATCTGTTGCCCTAAATATGCAGCCACTCCTAATGGGGTTACAGCATTCATAGGCAATACTTCTATTAGAAATGTATCTCATGACTATAGCTTTATACATAAAGTAGCACTAACTCCTGCAACTATACATATATCTTCGATTTTCTATTTTTTTTCTCAAGAACATACATAAAATTTTTCTTAACATATATTTTCACCTTGGTTTCTTCGTATGCACTACTAAACATATAGTTAAATCCTACAACTATAAAATCCATTTTAAAGCTAACCCTAAACAAATTATGCCCAAGAAGATAACCAAATTTTTTCCCTAATTATTCAATTTAACATTTAAAAGTAACAACATCATACCTTAACTTCCTCGCAAAATGTCATAAAAAATCTTGCAACAATTAGGTCCAAACACAATGGGTTCTGTCAATTGGGATTGGAACAAGGTCAATGAAGGAAATTTATAAAAAATCAAGCTGAGATTGAAACTAGATAGTAGAGAAAATTTGGAAGAGGAGTCGACTCTGCTATCATTCTTTGGATGCTACTGTCGAGAGAAAGGGAAATTTGGGGAGGAAAATTTTATGTCTCATTAAGGGTTTGTTAATAACTTCCATTCCTTTTTATTATTTTTTATAATTAATATTTCCTTTTATTTAATAATTTTCTTGCATTTCACCTTTTTTCTTTATTTTCGTTAGATTTCCCCTTTTTGTAAATCTCCCTATTAAATTTGATTTAGCTTAGTAAAGATTCTAACCAGACATGGCCCAACCCAACTCATAAATGAGCTAATACACACTAATAATACTCTATTAATAGTGAAATGGCTCTTTTCCCCATATGATTTTTCTATCCTCAAATTTGTTCTTTTAACCCATTCTTGTTTTCCTTTTCAACCCTAGACTTTCCATTTAGAATCTCAAAATAAAATATCCTTGACAAGCAACATAATTTCATCATTGCCCAACAACATTTTCACCGAACTTGATCTTACTTTTTTCGACCCGACCAAACTGGATCCATACTCCTTTAGACCTAATAGGTCATAAGCTAGATTTACAGAAGGCACAAACCAATTTCTATTATCCTTTAACTTTTTTCTTCTTTTGGATAATTAATCAAGTTCCATTTTCAACTACACATTTTGACTGACAAATTTCCATTGTTATATTTTTTATGAAAGCTTAGCAATTGTAGATATATAGTGCGACTCAATAATAATTAGACTTATTCAAAGGTTGGGCAACTCAACCAAGTTTGAAGGTTCACCAAATATTTGAGAGAATTTAAAATTTGGATAAAAAAATGAAGCTTGTTTAAATTGAACCAAGCCTTAGACAAAGAATTTCAAAAAAAATTTCTATTATAAATTTATATTTTTATAATATTATATATATTTATCAATAGTTATAATTTTATTTTACTAGCTATTAACTTGTTAAAACACTTTAATAATGAAAACAGTGTTATAGGTACCGTACCAGTTTTGACACATAATAGTATCAACAATGGTTGGTTCTGTTTCAATCTTGGTTTCAGTCTGCATCGACCGTACTAGTAAGTACCGGCTTGTTTCGGTTGTACCAATCAAAAAATAGTTATATGATTGATACATAACATAAGCTTGTAAAAAAAGTAAAACTGATCAATATTATACATAATTACTCGTAAATTGATGAATATTAAGCATAATTATTTGTAAATTTAACGGTCATTAAAAAATTTCAGCCTTGATACTTGATTGATATTGATCTTCTTATATTTGATGAATTTTTTTAGAATATTATATATAATTGATGAATATTTTATATATGAAATTTATTTAATCTCTTTTATTTCATATTTGAAAATATTTTTCATATATATAAATTAAAAATGTTCAAACTCTGATTAACCCGAAATGGTACATCAAAATAAATCAGTATGTACCACTACCAAAATAAAAATAGTACGCCCATTGGTACAATGCTGACTATCTCTAATGAAAGTAATATTAATAAAAAACTTAATAAAAATATATTTAATTATTTGTTAGCTATATTAGGATTGAATTAATCTCAATTTTCATATAATTAAAGCTTAAATTTAATTAGCTAGTGTTTAAACATTTTCAAGATAGTATTTTTCCATAAATTATTTGAAAACACTTTGAAAACTACTAGAATATGTCTTAGCTCCTTTAAGCACTCAAAAATGTAGTTTTAATGCATACTTTAGTATGAAACATTTTTGGAATAAGTTTTATTAGTTTTAAAGTCATGAAAAACTCCTTGAAGATGATTTTTTTTTAAATGTATCAATACCTTAAGTATTTGTATCGATACAATGCTTGGCAGAAGCTAAATGACCTTAAAATGCAGAAATTGTTGTTCATGCATCAATACATTACTGTTCATATATCGATAACGATCATATTTTGTACCAACGAAGGCAATGTATCGATACACAACATAATGTATTTATACAATTTGGCAGGAATGAATAGGAAACACTTAACTAAAATCTCCAACAATTATATTACTCCACCAAACATTCCCAACGACCATATTCATGATCAAGGCTATAAATAAGCCTCTTCAACACCTCCAACAAGAGAAAGAACAAAGAGATTGTGTTAGAGTCATATCTTTCATATTTCCATCATTTTTACTAAATAGTTCATCTTTGTATAGGATTAATATTTCTTATTTTTGTATTCTTTGTATATTTAGTATTCATCTTTTTCTTAAGTTTAACATTGTAAACACCCAACTTTTAGAGGTTACATTTTATTTAAATGCCTAAATCCTTGTAAAAAAAAAAGAAGAGGTTCATACTTAGCCATTGAAAAGTAGAGAAGGGTTTTATCTTAGCCATAAAAAATAAAGGGTAGAAGTTGCTATCTTATCCTAGAAAGATAGGTAGTGTAAAGGTTGTATCTTGTCCTTGAAAGGTAGACAATTCAAGTTATTAAATTGGAAAAATTTGAAGCAAGTGAGGCTAAGGTAGCGGATAAAGCAATTGAGGTTGAACCTCTCTAAATACTTGAGTTTGCTTATCTTTCCCTAGCTAATTTAATTGTCTTTTTATTATTCACTAACTTGCAAGATCATTGTTTGAATTTCTCAATTTTATTTATCAAAGTTTCAATTTGCAAAAATTTTTGAGAAATTAATTCATCCTCTCTTGATTTCATTCATCACTAAAAGGTCTAATACTATTAAAAATTAAATTAAAAACATATTGAGAAAGATAGAAATATATATATATATATAATATGGGCTTAAAGGAGCTTGGATTATCTATATACAAATATAGGTAGGCTTGGACAGAAAAACTAATCGTATTTTGAGCTATGCTTAGGCAAGCCTATAAAGTGTTAATACCCTGCTTGAACCTGACCCGCTTAGCTCATAAGCATGGCTTCCTAATTTTTGATTTTGTTCAATTTTTATCTTAATTTTTAGCTAAACTCTAAATTACTATTCTACATAGAGCATTAGTGAAATTTATCATCCAATTTTGAATTATTGCAAATTTTTTAATTGGTTAAAAAGTGGTTAAAAGCTAAAAATAGATTAAAATAACAAAAAATACTTCTCAACCTTACCACTTTATAAGTAAGTCACTATACTTTTATTACTACCAAATAAGCCTATAACTTTTAATTTATACCTAAGTAAATTCTTAATATAAATCAATCTTTCATTTAAACTATAGATTTATTTGGGTACAAATCAAAGAATAAATGTTTATATGGGTATTATAAAAGCAAATGGATTTACTTTAAAAAACAAAATAACTTAATTTTTTTAATATTTTAACCTTAAAAAATATTTTGTAAAAATATTTTATTTCCTCATAGAATAAGCTTTTACTATTAGCCTTTGATTTTTTACAAACTTTTTTTAAAAAAGTATAGTGGCAAAATGAAAAATGCACTTAAATAAATGAAATCTTCATATTTTTCATTAATGAAATCCTTCTAGCCCTATACTAAAAATTCCTTCTTATGGATCTTTGCTCGAGGCAGTTAAACCTTCAAAAACAAAGCACAAGCTTTGATACCAATTGTTAGACACAAGCTTTGTAGTGAATCCTTTAGAGTTACAAACTGGTGAAATAAGTAAATGAGTAATGGAGAGATAAGCAAACACTCAGATTTATACAGGTTTGGCCTCACTTGCCTACATATTCTCCTTTGGCCTCATTTGCCAAAAAGTTCTCCAATTCACTAACTTGAGTTGTTTGCCTTTCAAAGATAAGGTATAACCTTTACAATTTCTATGTTTTATGGATAAGATAAAACCCTTTTATCTTTTATAGCTTAAATAGAATCATCTACTTTCAAAGGCTAAGTGATAACCTCTTCTCTATCTTTTATGGCTAAGATAAAACCCTCTACTTTCAAAGGCTACATAGTTACCTTTTTATCTTTTCAAGGCTAAGATAGAACCTTTTCCCTATTTTCAAAGGCTAAGTAGTAACCTCTCTATCTTTTCCAGGCTTAATAGTAATATCTCTATCTTTCAAGGGTGAGGTAGCAACCTCTCTATCTTTCAAGTCTAAGATAGCAACCTCTTTATCTTGCAATATTGAGATAGGAACCTTTCTATCTTTCTAGGACAAGATATTAACCTTTCTACTTTTTAATAGCTAAAATAGTAATCTCCCCTTTTATACAAATGTTTAAGGTGTAAAAAAATGACCTCTAGTAGGTTGATGTTTATAGTTTTGAGCTTTAGGATGGGTGTTTGCAATGATATAATAGAATATAACGAATAACAGGAAGAATTGATCCTAAACCTTGAAACTTGTAGAGATAAATAATGGTGTTATATGTTCATTCTCTACTTGATTCTTTTCTGATAGAAGTGTTGGAGAGGCTTATTTATAGCCTTGATGATCAATATAGCCAATGGTAGTGTTTGACAAGCTTGTATAGCCATTGAAGCTTCAAATTCTCAAGCTAACATTCAAATATGCTCTTTCAATCTTGAGTCTAATGGTGTGGTATTGATACATATTTGAATATTTTAGGCTAGTATCAACATAATAGGCTTTGGTCACTAGACATGGTGATTTTTCAAGGCTTGGTATCAATAAAATGAACATTTGTATCAATACTTTGCTTATTGTATCAATACAGACATGGTTTGTATCCATAACCTTCAAATCAATATTAGCATAGTGTGTATCGATACTCCATGCTTTGTATCTATACTTTCGCTTATTATAATGATACTTATATGGGTTTTAGACAAAGTATTGATACTTTCAAACATTGTTTCGATACTTACACTAGAAACACCTTATAAAGTGATTTTTCTTGCCATAAAACTTATCAAAACAAGTCTCAAACATATTTCGAAAGATAGTATACATTTAAAACATCTTTAAATTAAAGATATAAAGTCTTAAAAAAATTAAAAAAAAGAAAACTAACTTGAAATAACATCTTAAAGACATTTAATTACAAGCTAATTATATTTTAATTCTCGTTATATCAAAATAGAGATTAATTCAAAGCTAATAAGTTAATAATCTCCCTTTTTTTGATATGATAAAACTTAAAGTGAATTTGCTTGTGCAAATTCCTCCTTAAATATTTAAAGATTTTCAATAAAAAACCTTTCTTTTAATAAAAGCATAGTTTAAATATATAAAAACTTAGTAAAACACTTTTTGTAAAACTTGGCAATGGCAAACTAAGCTACGTTAGGTCATAACACTATAAACTAACATAAATCATTTCATAGGCATGAGATGTGATTATTATGAACATATATGAAATAATTCTCCCTCCTATTCGCTTTCCTATAGATATTCAATATGTACAAGCAAATCAACTCCTAAAACTCTCCTCACTTATTATATAAAAAAGATAGATTAATTCAAAGCTAATGCTAGGGTACTAAGTTAAGCAAGAGTTCTATAGGGTATACAAGTTATGAAGTAATGAAGTACATGTATACTAATTATCAAGAAAAAATATGGCAATGAAGTGCATGTGTAATTTAATTTCACGTATCCATTTGTAAACTTTTGAGCACAATCAAGATTATGTGTAAATAAGACATGCCAATTGTTATTAAAATAGCTTCCAACTATTGTCTACATGCATAAATGATACTTGATGTTGAATTTTTAGTACATATGCATACTACTCATAATCAATCAAGTAACTATATGGAAAGTTCAAAAGTTTTTCAAGAAAATCATAGCAAATTTCCATGGGTTAAAAAAATCATTTACTTATACAAGAAATTTTGAATATGATCATGTGAGCAATTTTGGACATAAACCATTATGTTAATCATTTTCATAAGAGAATAAAGCAAGTGCTTGTGCATAAAGTCTCTAGATGCAATGTTAACACGTAATTTCAAGGAGGTATATTTCAATTATGGCAAAAGGATGGTTTATCTTAATGAATGAACATGCGTAATGATCAAACATAAGCATTTCAAACCAAGAGTCAAGGCATAGGATACTAATTGTAGAAATCAATTATAAGAACAAGAGATATCAAGAATGCTTAATTCAAGGTAATGTTCAAGTAATTATGCAAAGCAAAATTTCAAATAAACATGGCATACAAAGATACCAATTGTTAATTATGAGTTCATGCTTGTCCCTAAACTTAGTGCTAAAAAAATAAAAGTTACATAGCATAAATTTAGCAATTAGCTTAACCTTACCAAACTTTCTTGATATCTTCATTTTGATTTTAAGTCTATGATTCTAAGTGTTAGCAATCCTTTGAAGATCTAGGCTTTATTTGGTGAGGTTAAATGTTGTTTGCTTTCTTTTGTTGTGATACAAGTGTTTATCCTTTTAAAAATGGCTTTATCTTTATGAAACCTTGCATAAACTCAAGAAAAATCTTGGAAAATGATAGATATTAGTAGTACCAAGATATCCAGAATACTGTATATATGTAAAAACATTTGAAAAGAATATTTTCAATAAGCACTTCTTTTGAAAGAAAAACAAATGATACCAATTGTTTGGTAAATAAGATTTTCATAACTAATACCAATTGTTAATTTGAGAAAACATTTAAAGGCCAATTGATAATAATTAGCACAAATGGTATCAATTGTAATTTTGCAAAGAAAAATATTCAAATTAAGCATAAGAGCTAATTTGTACATATAAATATCATGGTATGAATATAAGCACTTAAATCATGCATTTGATTTGACTCATAATTTATCAAATGAAATGTTCAAGCATGTGATGAGTAATGAAATTATCTTTATCAAGGTTTAGAAATCACAAAAATGAAGTATATTAAGAAAAAACCTATTAAAAAATTATCAATTAAGCCTTTTTGGACCAAAAATAGCTTGAACTAGCCAAATTGGCCTGCTTGTGTCAATAAAGGGGACTATTGTATTGATACTGGCTAATGTTATCGATATAGGGAATGTTCATATCGATACAAACTTTATTTTTTAGCTTTTCCTAGGTTTTTGTTCATGGTATCGATACAAAGTTCAAAGTATCAATATTTCCTTTGAGTTTCTGGAAAATACTTAGAAAAACATGCAATTTTCTCTTCCAAAACTCATGATATGAAGTTTTAACAAAGACATTTGATTTTAAATAATTAAAACTCATAAGATTGTCTAAAAGTTTGAATTAAAGCAACTTTTAAATCAAGTTTGAATAATTTTGCATATTTGGTCATAGAAACAACTTAGGTTCAAGCAACATGTAACCAAAAATCTTAAAATAAGAAAATTTCATTCAAACTATATATGCATAAGTTTACAAACATGTTTAATGTATTTTAAACTTGTTTAAGCAACCACAATCAAACATCTTAAGCCTCATGCAAGCATAATTGAATATAAGGCATAAAAGAGACTTAAAGACTTATTAGTGCATGTTCATGGCACCAAATCATGTATGCTAGCTTTATATACTCCCCTTAAAGATATGCATATAATTTAATCATCCAATAAAGCTTGTCAAAAACTCAAAAACATGCATTTATTCAAATCAAGCTTTTTGCACAAATCATGCTTGAGTTCATGCTTTATAAGATCATTTCACAAACCATCAAAATGTATCACAATTAAGAACATAATTTTCAAATGCACTTTCCAACAAGCTCATACATATTCACGGTGCAAGATATGTGTTTTCATTAAAATAATTTTGCATCAAAACATAAAAATCATTTGTCAGTAAAGCAAAATACATATGAATGCAAAAAAACATATATAAACATATATATAACATGTAATATAAATAGGTAGCCATGTATGATAAAAGCAAGCTTAATGTTTAAAAGTTACCCATCATATTTCCTTGTATGTCTAGAGCATTCATTTGTATTGCTTTGCTCATTATTGCTTCAATATACCAACAAGAGACTTTCACTTGGTTTTTGGTACCCAAATTGACTTAGGTCCTTGAAGCTTAGTTACTAAGTCTTTTATTCCCCTAGGAACCCACACTTGTCTAACTTTATATTGAGTCATTTTCTTGATATGACATGTATGGTATGACTATGATATTTGCAACAATCATATTAGGTCATATTCATTTAAAAGAGTTTTTATAGAATAATTTTCTTTTGTTGTTCTTAGTTTTTAATTTCTTTTTTAAATCAAAATTGATTGTCTCTAAAATTTTTAATTTTTAACGTGGAATTATCAAATTCATTTTTTAATCTTTATTTTCATTTTCGAACTTAATTTTCAGTTTCAATAATAAATCATTTTCAAATTTCAACTTAAAAATACAATTTTCTATGTTTTGAGGTTATTCTCTAAAACTCCATTGCAAATTCATCAAATGCATTTTATAATTCATCAGAAGTATATGAATTTAAACTTAAAGAGTTTGAAGTTACTTGGAGTTCATCAAAAGTCATAAAGCAAAGGTTGGACTTTTCATCATTTAAGTCTTTATCATTGGGCTCTTTATTATAAAAAATGTCACTATCACCTCAAGTGACTACGAATGCCTTTTTCTTTTTCTTCTTCTTTTTCTTCAATAAAGGGCAATCGTACTTGGTATGGCCTGATTTGTTGGAATTGTAGCGCATGATGTTTTCAAATTTACTTTTTTGAGATGGTTTTCCTTTGTTTATCTTGGTAAACTTCTTGAACTTTTTGGCAAGGATGATCATCTCTTCATCTTCATCATTCTTATCATTTTCATCCTCTTATGCACTGATGGAAGCTTTTAATACAACTTTAACTTTCCTTGGTTGCTTTTTTTGATGATTCATCTTTATTTTGTATGTGAGGAGTGATCCAATGAGTTCATCTAGGGCAAAGAGGTTGAGGTCCTTTGGTTCCTCAATTGCAATCACCTTAGCTTCCTATCAGTTAGAAAGGCTTTTCAATATTTTCTTGACTACTTCTTATTGGGATACATATTCCTAAGACCTTTCAAGCTTTGATAATATTCATAAATCTATTAGACATTTCTTTAATGCTCTCCTTCGATTTAATCTTGAACATTTCATAGTCAAGAGTGAGCATACTTATCTTGGACTCTTTAACTTAATCAGTCCCTTTATGTGTGGTTGCCAACTTGTCACATATCTTTTTGGCACATTTACATTAAGACACCCATTTGTACTCATTTGGCCCTGATGCACAAAAGAGAGTGCGTATTGCCTTGGCATTGAGTTGAGCCATTTTGATATCACTTTCATCCCATTCACTTTCCTTCTTTGGGACTTGCTTATCTTTGACAACCTTTATTAAGATGGGTAAACCATTTACGATTATCTTCCACACATGGTAATCATTGGCTTGGACAAGTAACCTCATCCACGTCTTCCAATATGCATAATATTCTCTATTAAAGAGAGAAGATCTTACGATAAAGTGTCTTCCAAGCCCATATTGAAAATTCCACCACTAACTATTTGCTCGATCTTTTACGGATCTTTGCTTGAGGCAATTAAACCTTCAACTATGAGAGACAAGCTCTAATACCAATTATTAGACCTTGAATGTGGTGATGGAAATCAAAAAGAGGGTGAATTCATTTTTCAAAAACTTTTTCGAATTAAAACTTTGACTATGCAAGAGTGAATGCTTAGGAGTTATAAGATAGTGAAATAAACAAAGTAAATCAATAAGGGATAAAGAAGTAAATATTCAGATTTATAGAAGTTCAACCTCACTTGCCTACATTCCCACCCTTGGCCTCACTTGCCGAAGAATTCTTCAATGCACTAACTTGAATTATTTATCCTTTAGGATAAGGTATAACCTTTACAATTCCCTAGCTTTTATGGATGAGATAAAACCCTCTATCTTGTATGGTTTAGATAGAACCTTTACTTTCAAAGGCCAAGTACTAACCATCTAATTTCAAACCAAGCTTCAAGGAAATTATATTGGGCCTCAAAAATATCAGTACTTTCTTAATGGTTCATTAAGGTTGACATATGGGCATTTCATAGTATAATTTGGATTAATGAAGTTTAAGGTGGATATTGCACATTATATCAGCCTATAATAAATGTTGTTAATGAAAGTCATGCTAGGTTTAATTGAAATCCATATCCGGCGCAGGCTATGTACCTCCTGAACATGTTGAATTCATGTTTTAACCCTTATTCACTAGCATCATAACCAATTCATGCTATCAATTTCACTTCAACAATAAGGTTTGCATCCAATCCCAGTCAAAATACAGCCCAGAAAGCATAACCTCGCAACATGAACAATGTAAGAACTCCAAACAATCAACAAGCACCTCGAGAAAATAAGCACTTTGAGCCCCTCCCTTACTCCTATAAAGAGATCTATTCTCTTCTATTAGTAGGTCTACTAGTAGCCCCAATATTCACAAACCCAAGATCACCACCATACCCTAAGTGGTACAATAAGAATGCCTATTGTGAGTACCATGCTGGAGCACAAGGTCATTCTATTAAAAATTACACCTCATTTAAGAGAACGTTACAAGGTCTACTAGAAAAAGCTGTGATCTAGCTCGAACAAGGTCCTGGACCAAATGTTGAGCCAATCCACTTTCTAACCATGCCAAATTAAAAGTGAATGCGATAATTGACGAAAAAAGTTATTGGATAAAAAGAAGCATTAGAGAAGTTAAAACACTAGTAGGCAAGGTCTGGCAAGCTTTTGTGAAGGCCAAAATAGTCTCAGATAATAAAAATTAAAGCAAAAAAAAATTGTTCAGCCATCTTGCTACCACTGCGGTCGAGGGCATGATTTGCAACAACACTTATCATTCTTAGAAATGGTCCAAAAGATGATGGACTGGTCTAAGATTAAGTTCTATGAGGAGTGGGATAAATATATCAGTTTGGCTATTAATGCCATAGATGAAGAAAGGCCTACTGACAATTGGATCTTAAGTTATCTATCTCTTATGAGTAAGGAAAAGAAAGCTAATGAAAGCTTCAAGCATTACACTTTGAGATGGATGGAAGAAGCTACCTAGATTTATCTCTTGTTGACAGAAAAAGAGATGGCTGTCAGATTCATCAGCACATTATAAGCGCCCTATTATGAAAAGGTACCAAAAGCTTCTAGAAGAACTTTGTGAAGGTATTCGTATTGTGTGGAATGATTGATAAGACCATTAAAAGTCAATAGGCAAAAGAGATATCCGTAAAGGCAAAAGGAAATGAAAAACGAAGGTTAGTCAACAACTGAAATCTAGCACTGAAGCTAATTCATCTCGAGCTTGTGTTGAATTAGATGTAAGTAGAATGGCTATTGAAGAGAATTGTGAGATTGTAGAAAACATAGAGGAGGTCAAAATGCTAATGAATTTGGTCTGGCAACTCCTGGTGAAATTTGAGTTGGTTAATGGGGTCGAAAAGATGAAAGATGAAGCTGATGACTTATGTAATTTCCACACTATCCATGGCTATAATCTTCAAACATGCAAAGAGTTCTATGCTATGGTTCAAAGGATGATCAACGAGGATAGCATCGAATTCTATAATAAAAAGTGAACCTTATATATCGAGTCTGCAAATGCAATATCATCTGTCAACACTATGAAAAAAAAAAGAGCAATCCTCCTTATGGGGTTGGAAGGCCATTAGTCTTGTTCCACAACTGACTAAGAGTCAAAGATACCCCTGTTCAACCCATGCCAAAGATAATCATCCAACTTCCATCTCGTTTCCTTTATAAGGATAACAAAGCAGCTTCTTGAAATTATGAAAGAAAAACCTTGATCAATGGCAAATCTAGTTAGCAAGCCACAAACATTGACTTTTTAGGGGTAAGCCACCTAATTCAAAATGATCGAAGTTATGCCCCAATAGCATTGAGAAACAAAACTTAGCAAGAGATTACTAATCATGTTCCTCAAGTGTTGAAGTCTGTAACAAAAAATTAGATTCAACAGTTGTCAAGGAACTAGTGAGTGAGAAGGATGCTACTAAATTTCTTACATTCATCAAACATAGTGAATATAGCATTGTTGATCAGTTGAACAAGCAACCCACCAAGATATCTATGCTATCATTGTTGTTAAACTTCGAAGCTCACAGGAATGCCCTCTTTAAGGTTTTGAGTAAGGCCTATGTCCCTTCAGACATCTCTATAGGTCAATTGGATCATTTAGTGAGCAATATCATGGTCGACAATTACATATCTTTCAACGATGATGAAATCCCTCATAGAGGAAGAGAAAACTATAAAGCCCTTCACATCACTACATACTGCAAAGGTAACATGTTGCGCAAGATATGCATTGATAGCGAGTTGGCTTTAAATGTAATGCCCATGTCATGTTTAAACAAGCTCCCCATTGATAAATATCATATCCAGAACAATCATACGGTTGTGCAAGCATTTGATGGAACTTGCAACAACATTGTGGGAAACATCAACATTCCACTCCAAATCAGCCCATGTACATATGAGGTTAACTTCCATGTGATAAACATTGCTCCATCGTATAACTGCCAGAGAAGGCCTTGGATTCACTCTACAAGGGTAGTACCATCATCATTGCACCAAAAGTTAAAATTTATATTGAAAACAAAGCTGTCAATATTGAAAAGCAAAAAAATATCATTGCTACTACCTCAACTGATGCTGCATATTTCAAACTCGATGAAGATATCCCAGAATCTTCTTTCTAATCCTTTAAGTTTGTCAATGCCACTTATGCCAAGGAAGAGTTGCCAATGGTTAAGCCTTGCCTATCGAAGAGCACTTATATAGGTCTAAAGTTAACTGTCAACAAAGGTGCCCAGGCCTAAAAAAGACTTGAAAAATACCCTAAGGGTTGCCATAGCCTTAAAAGTCATCATCTAGATTGATAAAAGAGGGTTAGGATTCAAGCCCTGTACATAGCAGAAAGAAACAAGCTCAAAAAACCCGTGAGAGAAGAGTGGCTTGTTTGCTAGCATAAGATATGAATATGGGCTTCGCTATTGTTATGCTTATACTGAACAAAGCATTTAGGTATCTCTCCATCAATGCAATTAATGAGTTAGAGACGTCAACGATGAAGCAAGAGACCAACCTATACCTTTTAGGATTTTTTTTGAGTGTTTGGACTGAAACTAGGATTCTTGTACTATTTAAGTTTGTTTCAAAGTAATGCTATGAACTAAACCTATATGCTTTGGCCTAAAAGCATTGTGGAATCCTTTGTATAGGCATCTTTTATTAAGTATCATCAATGAAAATGAGTAAGCATTATGCATTATATCCTTTGTGTGAACTCATAGGTCTTTCTTTACATTTTTTCCACCTATATTGTGTTTTTTTTTCCATATTTTTAGGTGCCCCGATGAAACTGACATGATATTCATACTAAAACTTCAAAAATCAATTTTGAACAAACAATCTGCACTAATAAAGACAAGTCAGAAGAGAATTCTAAAGATAACCCCATACCTTCAGACCTACTAAAACTAATTAAAGAGGAAGAAAAACAGATGTTGCCTCATAGAGAACCCACTAAAACCATAAACCTTAGAATAGAAGAAGATAAAAGAAGAAGTCAAAATTAGAACCTCCATAAAACCATTAACTTAAGTCAAACTAATAAATCCCCTTTAAGAGTATCAGAATGTGTTACCTAGTCCTACCAAGACATGCCTGGATTAGACACCAATATTATGGTCCGCAAACTTCCCTTTAAACTCAAGTGTAAGCCTATACAACAAATGCTTAAAAGGATGAAACCCTAAATGCTTTTAAAGATCAAAGAAAAAGTAAAAAAGTAATTTGAGGTAGGATTTCTTGAAGTAGCTAGATATCTTGAGTGGGTGGCCAATATAGTCCTAGTTCCTAAAAAGGATGGTAAAGTGTGGATGTGTGTGGACTATAATAACCTATACCGAGCCAACCTAAAAGATAATTTTTTTTACCTCACATTGACACCTTAGTAGACAAAACTGCCAAAAATGCAGTATGTTCCTTCATGCATGGATTTTTGGGTTATAACAAAATCAAAATGGTAGCTAAAGACATGGAGAAGACTACATTCATGACCAAGTTAGGCATTTTATGCTATAAAGTGATGGGCCTAGGTCTCAAGAATGCTAGGGCAACCTACCAAACAGTGATGGTAACATTGTTCCATGATCTCATGCATAAAGAAATCGAGGCCTGTGGATGATATGATTGCCAAATTGCCAAAGGAAAGTCAACATGTGGCTAATTTGTGAAAACTCTTCAAACAACTTCGCAAATACCAGCTCAAGTTAAAAGGTTTCATTGTAAGGAAAAAAAGAGTAGAAGTCGATCCTAACAAGGTCAAAGCCATTTAAAATTTGGCACCACCTTGAACTTAAAAGGAAGTAAAAAGTTTTTTAGGAATATTGAATTACATAGCTCATTTTGTATCTCAGTTGACTGATAAATACGCCAATCTTTTGGCTACTAAGAAAATGAAATCCTAAAAAATGGAAAAAAAATGCCAAAAAGTCTTCGATAAGGTCAAACACTATCTTTTGAATCCTTTGGTACTTGTGCCACTAGTGCCCGATTGACCTTTGATCTTATACCTTTCAATTTTCGATAAATCACTAGTTTGTGTATTAGGGCAACATAATGAATCAGGTAAGAAAGAACAGGCTATCTACTACTTCAGTGTGAAGATCATAGAATATGAAAATAATTATTCAATCATAGAAAAGCTATGTTATGCTTTAGCATAGACAGCCCAAAGGTGAAGATAACACATGCTGTACCATATTACATGGCTAATCGCTAGACTCAATCCCATTAAGTATTTTTATGAAGCTCCCACCTTGTCAAGGAGATTAGCTAGGTGGCAAGTCTTGCTTTCTGAGTACGATGTCGTGTACGTGAACTAGAAAGGCATTAAGAGTAGAGTAATAGCAAACTTCCTGGCAAGCCGAGCAACGAATACCTATTAGCTTTTAGACTTTAAATTTCTTGATGAAGACTTAATGTGCATGTTTGAGGCAAAGAACACTGTCAACTACAGTTCATCTTGGAAAATTTACTTTGATAGGGCACAGAATTCGAGCAATTATTATCTCATCTAATGGAAACCATATACCCCTTTATTGCAAGATTAAACTTTAATTGCACCAATAATATAGCTGAATATAAGGCCTGCGTCATGGGAGTCCATGCAGCCATTGAAAGGGGCATTGAACATTGTAAGTATTTGGAGATTCAGCCCTTGTCATCTACCAACTGAAAGGAGAATGGCAAATGCATGATGCTAAACTAATGCATTATGGGAGCTTGATCTCAAAGCTCAAAAAAGAATTTGATGATATTAGCATTCAGCATTTACCTTGAGAAGAGAATCAAATTGCTGATGCCTTAGCCACCTTGTCGTCCATGTTCAGAGTCATCGAGAATCGAACGTAGCTACTCATTTAGATAAGTATCTACTTAACTCTAGCACATCATTAAAATGTTGAAGAAGAAAATAATGGCCTACCATGGTATCGTGACGTCTTTTAGTACATTAAGGACCAACAACATCCTAAGATTACTATCGAAACTAATAAAAGGACCATCCGACGATTAGCTACGAGCTTTGCTTTGGATGGAGAAATTTTGTACAAGAAAGGTTGATATCAAGTACTAGTCTGGTGCATAGATGCCTTTGAAGCCAAAAGAATTCTCAAAGAAGTCTATGAAAGAATTTGCGATATGCATGCTAATGGACACAGAATAATAAAACAAGTCATGTGATTAGGCTACTATTGGTTAACTTTTGAAAAAGATTATAAAGTGCCATCAATGCCAAATCTACATGGATAGAATCCATGTCCCATCGACACATCTATACGTTATGACAGCCCCATGGCTTTTTTTTGTATAAGGCATGGACATGAGCGACCAATTAGCCCTAAAGCTTCTAACAGGCACCATTTCATGTTGATTATTGTAGATTATTTCACCAAGTGGGTAAAGGAAACTTTTTATGCCAATGTCACCAGATCTATCGTATGCAAATTTATAAAACATGACATTATTTGTAGATATGGTCTTCTGGAGCAGATCATTACTGATAATGCACACAGCTTGAAAAACAAAATGGTGCATGCAATCTGTTCTCATTTCAAGATTTAGCATTGTAATTCCATCCTATTTTATCCAAAAATGAATGCGACAGCTGAAGCAACCAACAAGAATATGAAGTAAATAGTCAAAAAGTTGGTTGAGATGTATAAAGATTGACATGAAAAGTTACCTTTTGCATTGTATGCCTATCGCACAACAGTACGAACTTCCATGGGTGCTAGCCCATTCTTCTTAGTCTACAGCATGAAGGTTGTCCTACCTATTAAGGTCAAAATCTCTTCGCTTAAAGTCTTAATGGATCACAGCTTAAAGAAGCTGAGTGCATCATAAACTAATATGAACAGCTCAATCTCATCAAAGAATAAAGGCCATTTATCATACACAAATGTATCAAAAGTGCATGATGATAGCCCACGACAAAAAAGTCCATCATTCTCAATTTTGAGAAGATGACTTGGTACTCAAACAACTTCTCTCGATCCATAAAGATGCTCAAGGAAAATAGATCCCTAATTAGGAAGGGCCTTATGTAGTAAAACATGTATTTTTCAAAGAAGCCTTAATCTTAACTAAGATAGACGGCAATGACCTACCTAACCCTATGAACTCTGATTCTATCAAAAAATACTATACCCAAAATGATTTTAGGATGAAAACTTGATCTCTTTCCACTCTTAAAAAAAAGAAGCTCGCTTAGGTTGAAAACCTGAAATGACGGCTTAAGTAACTAAACTCCTTTACCTGAGCCAAGTTAAGAACCAATTTGCCCCACATTCACAGCCCTAATCAAGACATCAAATCATAACCTAATTCACCTGTTCTATGCTAACCTACCCTACTAAATCTCATCCTATCTACACCCAAAAATTGAAAGTACCTAACCTTGAGGCCTTCATCCCGCCATAGAGCAATTTGAAGAATCTTCTTGCGAGTTAACCAAGACCAAAAGGATTACTTACTTAAGAAAGGTTTCTGAAGACGCCTAGTAGAAGACTCTTGCCATTAGTATCAAAGGCTAAGTGGCTAGGTAAACTCCTTTGAATTTTTTTGTATATTAAAATCTTTTATGATCCTATAGTTTGTCATAAATTGTACTTTCTTTCTTTTAAATGAAATACAATCACTTGATTTCCTACAAAGTCTATTTATAACTCTCGTATCCCATATTGTATCATTCTTATCATTTAACTGATAATGCTTAATAAATGAATGGAACTAATAACATTTTCTAGCATCACTTAGAAACATGAAACTTCACAAGAATTTTATTTCATGCCTAAAGACCAAGAATGAACTCTTAGGGCCATACTCAGTTTTGTCATTAGACTCCATATCCCAAAAACATGCTGAAAACCTTTTCCCAGTAAACCCTAGCCTAAGGACAAGGAGCCCAAAGTTCTTTCAAATAGTCATCCTCAACCAAAATTTAAAACATTCCACTTAAACTGCCAAAAACACCCTTTAAATCATAATTGACCAAAAAAACCCTCATACTTCTATAAACTCTATGCAACAAAAGTCCCCAACCATGAGTCATCTAAACTCAGGATCACCCTTGCAATCATGAGCCATCCCCACCGTCAATAAACAACCTTTGCATTCAAAATCTCTGAAAACTAGAACAAAGTTAGTTAATCCTAGGGTAAGAGATCATCTTATCAAACCTGTTGAAGAGTAAACAACTAGAGAAAGCCAAAATTGATCACCATATTAGATTTTAAAATCATCACTCTTGCATCATCTTAAGCATGCATTTCTATCCTTATGCATTAGTAGAAAACCTAAGGTATAATTTTCTATTTTTTGAAAAATTTGAAAGGCCTTAGATAAGTATCTCTAACCCTGCGAGCTCATTAAAAATCATCTAAAAGAGGTATCTAAACTCATTTTCTTTTAGTCCTTAAAAAAATAGGATGCTTACCTACCTTAGTCCTTAAAGAGTAAGATGATTTTCTTTTCCTACTTTAATCTTCAATGAACAAGACCTTTACTTAACTCAGTCCATAAAGAGCTGGATGCCTATAAAGTCAAAGCCCACACTAGCTAGTGGTGCCTGTTTGGGGGGTCAAACCCAGGAAACAATCTACCTCAGTCCATAAAAAGTTATATGCCTATTGAGTCAAAGCCTACCCAAGCTAGTACCACTTATTTAGGGAGTCAAACCTAGGAAACAACCTACCTCAGTCTAGAAAGAGCTAGACGCATGTCGAGTCAGAGCCCATATACGCTGGTGGTGTCTAGTTAAGGGTCAAACCTAGGAAATAACCTACCTCAGTCTATAAAGAGCTGGACATTTATTGAGTCAAAGCCCACATAAGCTGGTGGCACTTGTCTAAGGGTTCAAACCTAAGAAACAATCTACCTCAGTTCATAAACAGCTAGACACCTATTGATTCAAAGCCCACACAATCTAGTGGTGCTTGTTTAGGGGTTAAACCTTAGTCCACAAAGTGCTAGATGCGTATCAAGTCAAAGCCTACACAAGTTGATAGCACTTGTTTAGGGGGTCAAAACCAAGATACAACCTACCTTAGTTTACAAAATGCTAAACACCTATCAAGTCAAAGCCCACACAAGCTGGTGGCACTAGTTTGAGGGATTAAACCAAGAAACAACCTAGTAGGAAGGTCAAACCCTACAAAATTTACTAAAATTTTCCTTAGAATCATTATAGATATACTCGGCCTGTCTCCACATAACGCTAACTAAATCTTTATTTTTTTGTAGGCACATGAAACCATCATCTTACCTAAACAAAATGGTGTCTATTTGTTTTTGCCTTATTTTTAATGCATAACAACTGCCAAAGAAGGGCAACTGTAGATACTTTATTTTATTCGGGCCAACTTTTGGAATCGTAGGACCTAATTGAAAGATAGAATCAAAAAAATAAAAAAATAAACTATGGACAACTACCGTTGTCATTTCACTAGGCACTATTATGTATCACTGGATTCATTTACATGAGTACATAAGTCAATTTCCTACTGTTTGTGACTAAAAAGAGGGATTTAAAGACCCTAATGTACATGCAAGTTATATTCATTCATAAGTAATGATATGAGGCCTTTATGTCACCAAAACTTTAAATTTTCATCAATGCAAGAAGATTTGGTATTGATACCTAAGGTGCAGTAACGATATCTAGCATGTTTGTATCAATACAGACCTTGGCAATAGCTAAAGTTGTGATTTTTGGCAAAATGTATCCAATACACAAAGCATGAGTATCAATACAAATCCATGGAGTATCGATATAGGCCTCTAAATCTTGAGCCTAGAAATAATTTTTTCCTTTTAGTATCAATACACACCTCATTGTATCGACACTCAAGCATAAATATTACTTCATGTATCGATATAGAATATTTTGTATCGATACATTAAGGCATTTTGCCAAGTTCAAGCCACTTTTCAACTTTTAAAAATTCGATTCAAACATGATTTTTGCACCAAAAATCCTCATAATTCATACCAAGCCTCAATTTTGGGCTCATCACATATATGCTTTATGAAAGGGCATGCCTAACTTTTCTTTAGTTGCAAGCAGTTTCAACCTTTTTGCACCACCACTCTGCATGGCAAAACCAGTGAAAACGAGACTAGCTAAGCATAATACCTAGAATTATCCCTTAGTACATGCATGAAAGATCAAAGATGCCTTTACTTTATCTCCTAAGAGCATTAGCTGAGCATTGAATTTAAATAGGGACCAAAGCTGGCGCAGCAAAAGGATTCTTCCAGCCTTCTCCAAAAAAAATCCTTTAGCAATCTCTAGCCTTAAAACTCTCCCGAAATATTATTCTATTGACCTCTACACGTTATTCTTGTAGTTCTTTAAACCATCACTAGAAAACTAAAAAAATCGATCTCTCACGCACTTTCATCCTTGAAACACCTCACTATCAATAATATTACCAGAAAACTTCTTTCTTTCATCCTTGTGTTGCTAAATGATGGTAAAAAGAGGAAAGGAACTGAACTTAAAGTCACTACCTCAAGTAAAAAGGAAAGTTCAAGTTTTTTTATATATTACCTCTACCTTATTCCATATATTTTTTGTTTTTATCATCTGCATCGTTTTAATGAACCATTTATGCTGCTATGACCAATTTAGGACTCTCATGTATTACTGTTGCCTTGGTTGTGCTAGTTTTAGGATCTTGATGTTCTTTTTATGCCTTGATGTTACTTGGTAGGCCAAAGTTCTACTCTTTCATTTTGTCATCAAAACAATCCTTTATTCATGCATTTTTTGTCATATTTAATCTATTTTCACATACTTAACACATGCTTGAATGTTCTTCCTAACATGTATCGAGTATGTTCATGCATTTTCTAGCATTTTTAAGAACTCTTATGGCACAAAAATACCATCTTGAAAATTTCATCATGCTTTTCTTCACTTAAATATGTTCATGTCACTTCCATAAATCTTATTTGCCCTATCCTTGCATTTTTGTTACCTTTTCCATGTCAAAGTGCCATCTTTGTGTGTTTGCATGTGTAATACTTATTTATCTTTGTGCATGTTGTATTTTTTCATGATTTATTTGTCAAAATGCATGCTTGTTTGTTATATAAAATCTAATTTTTCAAAAAAAAAACCAAGTTAAGTCTAGCTACCTTCAAATAATGGGCACTAGCATAGATTTGATGTTCTGATTAAATTGGTCCTCCGATCTTGGGGACACACTAAACTTCCAAGTTAGGATTCATGCAAATAAAATGCTATTTTCTTTTGTTAAAATATTAAGACTTGATCTTGAGTCCAATACCCTCTTTAGTGACATGGTCAACGGGTTGTTTCATTGTCCTAAACTACTCTGGGATTGTGGCATAAACTTGCGATGTCCATGTTACCTGTTTTTTTCTATCACGGACATTTGAATATCCTAGATTCGATTCTGTCCTTGGAAAATACTTGAAAATACTGATTAACTCCCATATTTTTGCTTTGGCAACACCATAGTCTGAGTTTGAAAAATTATGTCGAAGTCATAAATGATTTTTCTAGAATTTTTTGATATTTTTCCCTTAAAAGGCATTAAAATACCTTTCCAACAGTGTCTTGTTCACCCTCAGTCATCCTAAAGAAGGGAGTTATGATTTTTCAAACCTTGACTATTTGGAACCCCTAAAACAAGCGTGTTCTGCTTTGTTTGTGCCATTTTGGCCAGTCTCTGAAATTTTTAAATATTTTTTTGAAAAAGTTCATGAAATTTTCTTTTCAAAAATGTATTGTTTATGATTTAATGATTCCAGATGAGCCTAGAAATTTCTTTAAAATCCATCAACCATTTCTCTCGCACATGGTGCTAGCGTTAAAAGAAGCCAAACTCAAAAAACAAATTATGCGTAAAAAGTGATTTTTGAAGATTTATTAAAATATTTTTATTAGTCTTCATCGAGTTACTTTTCCAACAATACCCTATTTACCCCCTACAGCCTTCGGATAAACTTGAAAAAAATTTTGGAAGGGAGACGACATGATGCTGTCCTTTATTTTTAGCCCAGTCTCTGGAACATCTCTATAAAGATGTTAGAATATCTTGAAATGCATCCAATTAGTTCCCTTACTAGCAAACCTTTTAGTCTTGGATCAAGGCGTAAGATAAAGCATATTTTATTCATATCTTCGATTTTTCATTTTTAAAATACCTCCTTTTTAAGCTAACTATTTTCTAAAAATTTCCATCCTTGGGGATACTTCAACCCCAACACTCTAACAGGATACTCTAGCCTTATTTTTACACTAAAAAAACATAAAATTTCTCTCTTGGATTTATTCAAAATTCCTAATTATTTCTTCAAATCATTAAAGACTTCCATTCTTGGGATACTCTGACCCCACCACTCTAAGGGGATACTCCAACCCCATTTTTCATCAAAAACTTGACTTTTCTCTCTCAGATATATTTGACATTCTTAATTATTTTCATAACTTTATCTTTGGGGATACTCTAGCCCTACCTCCCATAGGGGATACTCTAACGCCACTTTTACCTTAAAAAATCTAAAAATTTTCTCTCTTTTTTGAATGCCTAGATTATTTCCATTAAAATCTTTTTCGTCCCTCAAATTACCATTGATCCAAACTCGTCTCTAAACTGTCATCTCAATTATTCTTCAATAATTGAAGATAGTTATGAGATGCATTCTGATCTTCTTTCCCTTTTCATTTTTTGTTTGTGATTATTTGTTTGTGATATTATTATACTTGTTTTTGACGTACTAATACATTTCCTTTTTGTAGTGACTATCGTGCACTCATATTTAAAACTTGTTTTCAAAGAAATTTAAAAGGCAATGTTCAACGTTGGTATCCCTCTAGTGCTTAATACAAAATATTTGAATTTTTAAAATTTAATTCAAAATATATTTTTACAAAAATCCTTATGCTCTTCAAACTTTGCAGCAAGTAAGTGATATAAATCTTCTTTCAAAACCAGGATTTACATTTCCCATAAAAACTTCATGCATAAAAAGGGGATTCTATCTAAATAATGGCTAAATGGAACGAATTAATCTAAAACTAAAGCAAGATATAGTTAGTAGGTACTGATTTCGAGTGTCATGAGGCTGTTAATCCTTCCCCACACGTAACCAACTACTGTCAAACCTAACTAATAATTTGTAGACCTCAAAATTGATATTCTGAGTTTCATAACTTGGATATTGCTTTTAATAGGCATCTAATCCTGCCTAGCCCAAAATGATTGATAGGGACTCCAAGTTTATGGCTATTTTATGGTGGCTATCTAAGACTAGTTAGATGAGCGATTCGCCCGATAGTCTTTTTCCTCTTCATATTATTACACCTAATCTAAATCTTAATCATGTCGTAACTCAAAGGCTTAACCACCACCACTATCCTACATTTTTAAGTTGTACACACCTGCTTTGGATTGTCTGAAGAAAAAAAAAGGCGGTATACGGACACTTATGACTTTAATTAGGCTTATCCATTAGCCAAAGATACTAGGGAATAATTAGAAAAGATGGCAACATAATTAGGATGAACCCCCATAAAGCAAATCTTGGTATCATACATAGAATTACTTTCTCGACTTATTCATAGTTAGCCAATTTTTAAATTTATTCTAAGCCTACGAAGCCATCATATCCAGATGGCCATGACATCACCATTGCTTATGATTAGCACATAGAGATCATAGGTCATTCCACAGAAAAATGAGGGGCTCTAAAGATAAATGTGTAGTGGTTTGTTGAAGCCAGATAGTTTAATCCTGATCAACTATGAGAGTGAAACAGGATGTGCAAATCCTAAGGCAATAGGAGCATTCCAATTTAGCATGCTTCATGTGAAAAGCCTTTGGCTTTGAAGCGTCATCATTTTTATGAAATTAACAAGTTTTGAATTTTGAATCATGTGTTTAATAAAAGTATGATAATAGAAAGTCTTAAGAATTTGATGATTGCTTGCATTCTTCATCTATATTTTAAGTTTTTCCATGCATAAAACTATTACTTTTAAAAAAAAACCTAAGACTTCAGGGGATAAATTTTAAATCCTACTAACTATGTCTATACTAAAATGACCCAGCAAGTAAGGGCCTCAACATAGGCTAGAAGCGATAAGACAATTTATGGATTCTTTCGAAACCAAACAAATGAAATATTCTCATAGGTCTTAATAATCATAATTTGATGTATGCCAACATTGTGCCAAAATCATCCATTTTTTCTAATAACTAAGACATGAACTCCTAGGCTATTTCCTAAAAGCCTTGCATAAGCCACATCTCAAAGCACCACCACAACCCTATTTTATGTCTCTAGCAATACCATTCGACTATCTCCTTTCTTGTTATTTTCCACCTTAAGATGAAATATCCTATCGATGCAAACTTTGAGGTACAGAATACATCTGGTCTTTGCAACCATGAATCTTGACATGACATAATTTCCCACTAGTGGTGAACCAAAAAAAAGGCATGCCAATTAGTATGGAGAGAAAAGATGAATTAAGGCATGCACTTCAAAAACAAAAAGGAAAATAAAAATGGAATGCAACATTATGTGGTTAAAGATGTTTAAAATATTTTCAATGGAACTTTCTTTGCGAAATTACTTTCAGTTCATATAGTTCTGTTCAAGATGAAATATGACCATCTTTTATCATTCTTTCACAAGTTAGAAAATTGTTCCCCCTGTTACCCTTCTAAGCCTAATGAATTTATTATTTGAAACCCTGATTAAAGATTACCCTCCACATTAAGGGCAAAAAGAAAGCTTATTTAAGGAATATGGGGTAGATATCCTATCCTATAATTGTGAAAATGCCTAACATCAAGGGGCAAACATGAAATGTATCGAGTTTCCAAATTTCAAGATTCCCACCATGAAAAGTGATAAAAAAGTCAAAAGCAAAAGCATAAAATAAAAAAAAAGTAAAGTAAAAAAAGTCTAAAACAAAAGTAAAATTAAAAAAAAAGGAACGAAAGATTAGGAAAACAAGGACATCCCAAAAAGTAAAAAGGTTAAATGCCCTTATGAAAAGAAATGATCCCTGATTCGATCATCCTGAAAAACTAAATCTGAGCTTTTATACCTTTTCATTTAGAACCATGAACTTGGCCTACATTATACTCCTCGAAAAGTCCATTTCAATCTAGATTGGCCATGTAAACTTATGAATCCATTCTTCATGAAATTGTTATTTTGATAAATTTGGAGTCCTTTTAAGAAACACGATGAAACAATCAATTGAAAAAAAAATAAAAAATGGAAAAATTTGAAGCTCTAGGGTGAAAACCCAAAATAGGTAATCTAGAGTAAAATAAAGAATTTTTAGTTATACTCACGGAGTTACCAATGTCTTCACAAGGAAACCATAAATTCCAAAATATTGCTAAGCATCTTAAAGTATCATCCTTAAATGAGCTAACTCTTAGAACTAAATCCTTCGTCTTTCCGGATTAATTTTATAACCCTAAACCCATCATAACCATTCTTAGTGCCAATCGAAGCATCAACGATTGGAAGTTTAAAGGAATATCAAGTTTATTTGGTTTGCAAGAAATTCATGGTCTATAAGAACTGATCTATTGTGAACTTGAAAGAATAAGGAATCCATTGTGCCTATCCAAAAGTGGTTTTAGACTAATCAGAGCCTTTTTAGACCTTTCAACCTATCCAACAAAGTTTAGTTGCCATTCAAAAAAATTTTTAACAAAAAATAATCAGTCTTCAAGGAACTTGAATATCATGCTAACTTGAGATTTTCATCAAATGACCATTTTAAGCAAAAAAAAGATTTTATGAAAAGAGACATAGGCTTTTCTAATTATATGGTAAAAATGGGATTAAGTTGCCCCTTAATTTGAAAATAGAAACCATCAGGAAAGATTAACTAGATTTAAAAGAAAGCCAAACATGATCTCAACCTTTACACCCTTTATGAGCATACATCTTATCATTCATGAACATACACATCATTCTTATAGGCATTTGAGCATCACTTATCAACATATACTTTACTTCAAGTATACTTGCATCATTACTGACTTTAGCATTTGCATTACTTCCCATGCATTTGGATAGCATCTAGTCTTGTTGTTTACACTTGCATTCACACTTACTGCATTACCACCCATTGACTCCATATTCACAAGCATTCATTTGCATCCATACGAATTCATGCTTACGAACTTTCATGCTTATGTGCATCCATGATCATTAGTATCGGTACTCATGTGCATTTTTATTCACAAGCATTTGCACTTATGTGTATTCTTATTCATATCTATTAGCATTCATGCATATCTGTACTCATAAGCATACACTCTTATGTGCAATCATACTTATCAGCATTCACACTCATGAGCATTACCATTCACAAGCAGTCATAATCATGTGCATTCCTACTCATGTCTAGTATTGCACATAGGCACTCATGTCCATATGCGTTAGCACTCATTTGCATTCGTGTTCTCGCATATTCACATTCACGAGCATCCGTACCATGTGGCCCTATACTCATGTTCATTATTTCATGTGTTAGGGTCTTGACTATGCATAACCATCATTATTAACTTACTCATGACATCATATAACATAGTGTTTGTGCCTTGGCATGACATTCATGGCACATCACATTTCTTCTTTTGAGAATGTCAATCAAAAATCTCTAAAAGCCTCTTTTGAGGATATTTCATGGAAAACTTCCAAAGCCTCTCTTAAGGATACTTCATTAAAAACATTTTAAGCCTCTTAAGGATATTTCAACAAAACCTTCAAAGCCTCTCTTAAGGATGTTTCCTTAAAAAACTTTCAAAGCCTCTCTTGAAGATATTTTTGTAGATATTTTATTTTGTCCAAGCCTCTAATTGATTTTTTTTTTAATTTTAGGTTTTAAAAGGAAATTTCTAAGTCTAGATCCTCTCGGATGGGCTAGAAATAATATAGAGATCCACTTAAAGTTTTAATTTGTTCCTATGAACTTAGTTTAACATAACAAGGCATCTGAGCTTCATGTTTGATTTAGGGGCCAGGTGCCAGATTTAGAAAACCGAGACCTGGGTCCTAAAAGTCTAAGAATATCAAAAGTGGACTGGTATATGTCTCTTAAGAGAATTAGAATGGTTATTGATGATGAAAAAGAGACTTGTTTTTGAAGTTAAAATGAAAAGTCAAAATAGTGGCAAAAATCAATTATAGGCAAAGTTAACTGTAAAAAGTCAAATTGTTAGCTAAGAATTAGATTTTGAAATTGAAAGAGTTCTACAACTCATATTTGAAAATTGATTATACAAGAATGAAATTAAACATGGACTTTAGGTCAAGAAAGAGTAATTAGGATCGAGTCATGAAAAAACATTGGGAATTTAGAATACCAAGAGTTCCCAAAGACTTAATTCAAAAGGTCTGGGATATAAAATTCAAAATTTTTTGAGAAAGTGATTAAGGCACATTTTGACTACAAGATGGAATATTTAATCACACTTTTACATAGACAAATCATGATCAATAAAATAGAATAAAATGTTGTACAAGACTAGTGTAGAATAAAACCTTTGCTGAATTTCCTATGTGATAAATATGTGCATTTTAATCATCCATTCATTAAGGTAGTAATGTCATTTCCCTTAAATTAGTTAAGAGGTTATTGATTAAGTATGATCACCCTAAGGGTGATTAAAGCTTAAATCACCAGCTTCAACGCCTATAAATAAGGGTTATCATCCATAATTTCACAACTTTTAAACATCTAGCAAATTTTAGAAAATATAAAATATCATTTGTTCTCTTAAACTCTTATCACCTTTAAGAGGAAATAAGCTTGGAGTAGGTATAATCTCTTACTTTTGTTTCTTTGATTTCAAGTTAATTAGCGTGTTTTATGGTTGATATATGCTTTTTCTATACTTGATTGATGATTTGGCCAAGCCTATTCATGCTTTCTAAGTTTTGACCAACATGATTCATGATGACCTTTTGTTTTGGTCTTGATTTAAGCTATGATTTACTTGATTTCTTGTTGTTGAAAGCATGATTAAGTGATTAATTGTTGAAATCTAGCTTGAATCATGATTAGAAAGCAAGAGATAAGGTTCAAACATTAATATTCCCTTTAGATTCGGGTTTGTCAACAAATTTGCTTAGGATTCTAATGCTTTAAGCTTAATTAAGCTAGAATCTAATGATATTGAGCTAAAATTAAAAGGTTTAGATCAAGAAATCATGATTCTCTATCTTATTAAGTTGTTAGAACATGAGGAAAATGAGAAAGCTTGGTTCAATTAGCTTAGATTAGGTTGATCTTAAGCTTAATTGATTTAATTTTATGTAGTCTTGCTAATTTGAGCTAGTGTAAGGTAAAATCTAACTATATAGAACTTGAATCTAGTGCTAAATGATGAAATCATAAGTTTTTGCGCTTGTAGAAACATTCAAACAACAAAAAAAATCCTTAGCTAGTTTTAGCCATGGTGAAATTTAGGTAAGCTTGAGTGAGTTTTGCATAATTGGTGCTTAAAATATGAAACTTAGATAAATTAAGTTGAGTTAAACTTGGATAAGCTGAAATTTATGCTTAATTGGTTGAATTTAGAAGTTTACTTGTTTAATTGGTGAGCTCAAATGTTTAAAGGCATGCTTTGACTGCTAATCATGTTGATTGAATTGAATCCAACTTGTTTTCTTGTGTTTGATTGTTAATTGATGAGATTTTGATGAGAATTGATGACTAGATAAGCATGATTGTCTTTAAATGAATTCAACTAAGGTTGTTTTGTGTTTAGAATAGGTTTACGAATGATTAGTTGCTAAAGCAATAGGTTATTATTCTATATGTTTGATAAAACGCATATTAGGGCATTTAGGTTGTGTAAGAACCTTGTTCTCTCTAAAAGATTCCACAACGACAACCTTTAGATAGCTTAATCAATAGATGAATCAAAGTTTGGTATTGTTTAATAAGCTCTTTGATGATTAACTTGGGGATATTAAATAAAATAGCTTGATTAGAGCTGATTATGAACAAATAAAAATGTTTTTAAGTGTATAAATATGTTTTGATGAGTTTAAACTTGGTGAACCTTAATATAAGTTATTGGAAAATTTTTATATGAGTTAAATTATGTTATTTGGTGTCACCCTAGGTGCCAGTTATAGTATACAAGTGAGTGGCACTGTAATGCCATTGACTTGCTACAAATAAATAATAATGATTAAAAGTGATAAAAGTAGAGACTTTTGCATGACTCTAAAACATATTGCCAATGTTGGAAAACATAGTTCTAGATCTTAGCATTGAGAAATCTTTATTGATTCCTCATAAATGATATTTGTAATGTTTATTTGGTCTCATTGCTTGACATTCACATATCCAAAAACGTGTTTTAAAAATTTGACAAAAGGCTTCGTATAAAAGTTACGTCAAAGCTACTGTTGCAATCCAGCTAGGTAGTCTCATAAAAAAGATATATTTTGATTAGGTTATAAATCTTACGAGTTTTTAAGTAGCATTTTATATAATCTTTATTGATTAGGCTATGTGATTGGCTATTGAAACGTTTGATTTCGTGATTAGACGAGTACAACAAAATCCTAGAACCTGAGCTATTCGCATGGCTCTATTTTAGCACCTTATAAGTATAATGAACTATTTTTAATGAGGATAATTATTTTTGTACATTGTTCCCATACTTTTAGATAAAAATAGAATGAATAAGCTTTCCAAGCATGAATGGCTCATCTAGTGGGTATTTTAGACAAGTCAAGGAGAAATTTCAAAAAGCACGTTGGTCAAACATGTTATATGATACAGTAATGTCCAATTAAAAAATTTATGAGATAGTTAAATTGATTTTTTGGCACTTTTTTGAATATTTTTATGTTCAAGTATCTGAGAGCATTCATTAGAATTTAGTTTGGTGATTTTATGTGATAGGAATAATCTAAAATAAATTCAAAGAACTTAAAAGGTTAAATTTGTCCCTTTTTGGTTTTCTTCAAGTTTGGTGTCTATTATTCCGAGAGTGATGTTAGTGTGTGAACAAATCTAGGAGAGGGCTATAAAAGGTCCTTAGTGTCTCACATTAAAGCTTCCAAGTTGCATTAAATACAGTTGATTTTTAGTCTTCTTTCAAAGATGTGATTTCTTCAATTTAGCTTAAGTGTACTAGTTTTGGTGATTTCTTTTAAATGGAGTCAAATTTGATAAAAAGTGTTGAAAATGGAGTCAATTAATGAGTATTTTTTAAGTCAAATGTTTGTATAGAATTTTCCTTTTGAAATAATTTTTGCTCTGAACCGATTGTAAATTCTAGCTACTCTCAATAAGAGTCGAAATACATGATATTTGTTTGATTTCGGTGAATGAAAAAGGGATTATTATTAAATATATATATATGGCTGAGATCAAGAAAAACAAATTTAGATACGTGTGATTAGTTGGCATTAATTATTAGGCATCAGGAGAGAGACCAAGTCCTTATGGTGTAACCAATTATTAGGCATCATGAGAGATTCAAACGTGTGATTTGTCTGACCAGTTGGGGCTTTACGATTATTCGAAACGTTGTCTGCTCTGAGATGTTAAGGTTCGTATCTTAATATATTACGACAATTTCAAACATTCCCAAAGCCTCTCTGGAAGATGTTTCACCAAAACCTCCAAAGCTTCTCTTAAAAATGTTTCATTAAAAACTTTCAAAGCCTTTCTTAAGGATATTTCAAACACTCCAAAAGGCTCCTTTAAAGATACTTCATCAAAAACTTTCAAAGCCTCTCTTGAGAACATTTTATCAAAAACTTTCAAAGCCTATATTGAGGATTTTTCAATAAAACTTCCAAAAACTCTCTTGAGGATATTTCATCAAAAACTTCTAAAACCTCTCTAAGGATGTTTCATTAAAGACGTTTAAAACCTCTCATAAGGATATTTCAAAAACTTCTAAAGCCTCTCTTGAGGATATTTCAGCAAAACCTTCAAACTCTCTTGAGGATGATGTTTCATTAAAAACTTATAAAGCCTCTCTTAAGGATGTTTTATTAAAAACTTTTAAAGCCTTTCTTGATGATATTTCAAACCCTCCCAAAGCCTCTCTTAAGGATACTTCATCAAAAACTTCCAAAGCCTCTCTTGAGGGTACTTCATCAATAAATTCTAAAGCCTTTTTAAGGACATATTATCCAAAACTTCCAAAATCTCTTTTGAAGATGTTTCATTAAAAATTTCTAAAGCCTCTCTTAAGGACATTTCATTAAAAACTTTCAAAGACTCTCTTGAGAATATTTTCATCCAAAGACTTTTAAAGCCTTTTTCAAGGATACTTAACAAAGACTTCCAAAGCCTTTCTTAAGGATATTTCATTAAAAGACTTTTAAAGTCTCTTTTGAGGCTATTCCAACAAAGATTTCCATGAAGCCTTTCTCTAGAATCTTTTATGAAAGACTTTAGAGCTTCTTTTGAGGACACCTCAAAAAGCCTTTCTTGATGATATTTTATCAAACATTTTAAACCTCTCTTAAGGATATATTGCCTTTACATTTTAAAGCCTCTCTCAAGGATATTCTTGAAAGCCTCTTATAAGGATGTTTTAATCAAGACAATTTCAATGTTTTAATCAAGATAATGTTCGAGCCTCTCTCTAGGATGCCTGTTGTGCCTCTTATAAAGACATTATTTTCAAATTATTAAAGCAAACCTATGACAGTCAAGCCTAGGAATGTGTTAGATCTATTTTCCAAAAGCTTTTTTCCATTTACTTAAAAAAAATGTTTTGCCCATGTATAAACCTTAAGTCCACATTAGCTGGCACTAGTGTAGGCATGCCAAAACCTATAAAGTCAAAGTTCATACTAGCTGGCACCTATATAGGGAGGTTAAGAGCTATAGAAACCTAAGTCCACATTAGCTGGCACCTTTATAGGGAGGTTAAGCCTTATAAATTCAAAGTCCACATTAGCTAGCACATGTAAGGGAGGTCAAACCCTATAAAACCCTAAGTCCACACAAGTTAATACTTGTATAGAGAGGTTAAGCCTTATAGAATCCAAGTCTATGGTAGTTATTACCTAGTAGGGGTCAAACCCTGCAAAAAATGACAAAATGGTGACTATTTGTTCTTTGCACTTTTGATCCTTAGCAATGGACAAAGAGGAGCAGTTGTAGATACCTAATTTTGTCTAAGCCTCCACACAAGCATCTCAAGGCATCAATAGGGCAAGTACAGATCCATTTCCCATTATTCCCTACCAAGATAAGGTGTTTAGGAAAGGTAAGCAGAATACACATTTTTCAACATTTGTATAGATAAATTTAACTCTTGTATCGATACAATGCTTGGCAGTAGCTTAAATTGCATTTTTGGACCACAATTATCTATACATTTCCAAATTTATCGATACATTTTTAAATGTATCAATACATTTAGCCTATCAATACATTTTTAAATGTATCAATACATTTGCTAAATGTATTGATACAAGTTCCAAATGTATTGGCACATTCAGGTTTTTAGTTAAATGTATCAATATAATGCATATATGTATAGATACATTCACCAAAAAAATGGCCAAATGTATTAATACGACATTGTATCGATAATCTAGGTAATTTTGCCCAAATTTATGCCATTTTTCCTCGTGTTGCATTATTTCAAAAACATGAATTTGGCCATAATTTTGTTTCTAAAAATCATCTAATTTCTAACCAAGTTTCTTGGAAATTATATTGGGTTTTAGGAATGGATCGATGCATTTTTAATGGTCCATTAAGGTTGAAAATTAGGGTATTTCATGATATAATTTGGATTAATGAAGTGTAAGGTGGATATTGCACATTATGTCAACCGATGCATAACTTTCCTTGGCTACAAGAACAGTACATTAGCCAATGAAATATTGTAAACTTAACCCTCAATACAATGACTCATCAAATTGTATATGAAAAATGTCTAAATGCCCCATTTTATTAGGTTTTTTTTATTGGTTGAAAACACTCCCTATCAAAGGCACATTTCATGCTCAGCCAATACACTAACATTTAAACATGCTCATCTTTAGAGAAAATACCTTAATCCATAGCTTAGAACTCTCTGAAAACCCTATTTTTCATTCCTCACCAAGATCCCTTGCATTGTTAGCATAACCTTTAAGCTTATCTTTGGCCACTCTTTCTTGCTGATCCATAGCAAAGAAAAGGAAAATAATAAGCTGAAAAAAATATTCGAAGCAAGGAGAAAAAGGAAAGAGCAAATGTTAAAGCGAGGTTCTAATCCTTAGTGGTATATCTTTAACTTCTTTTTTTCTATTTTTTTGATGTTTTTAACATTTCTTGCATTAATATTAATGACCTTTTTTAAGCTAACCATTTCCTTCTCTTTAGCAGATCATGCATTTCTTTGACAATACATGGTTCAACTTTGCTCATGATGTTTTTATGATGTTTTGGTAGTGAAAGTTTCCATTTTCCTTGGATGATTTTCAACAACCCCTATTTCGGTGTTTTTATGTTATTTTTCACCTTTTAAATCATGATTCATGCTTTATATTGGTTTATTTAGCATTTCTTGATGTCATTAGGAGGTGGTTTGCATTTTTAGTGTGCTTTCTTTGATCAAAATGTTGTCTTGTTGATGTCCTAGTATATTTTTATCATTTGATGCCAAGTTTTAATGCTCTACTTGGTTAAAAATGCTCACTTGAAGCTTTGTTTCTATTGTGTTCGTTGCCATGTTTTGTTTTTGTGAAACCTCTTGAAATTAGACTCACATAATCTCAAACAAATGACATTAATATTGGCCTATGTTTTTTCAACAAACCACTTTTAAAATGTTTGGGAAAAAAAATCAAGCTTACATATATGGATTCATGGTCTAATAAGGCAAAATAAAATCTGCTTTCAACCCTAAAAAAATTTATATTTACAATTGGTTTGATTAAGTGCCTTGTGTTAGACCATTGTGTTATGACTTGATAGCATGGGTCATGGGTCATCCACTTGCCTAATTCCTCAAGCTACAGATAGATCCATAATTCCACTGTCATAGACCCTAACTTTTGGACATTCGTGTGTCTGACATGTGTCTAGAAAACTTTGAATCCACAAACTCCCATGTTTTGATATTGGCAACATTATGACACCAAATCAAAAAATTTCTTTAAAACCTTAGACTTTTTTTTCTAGAATATTCTAGTATTTTTCCCTCAGAGGGTATTGAATTACTTTTCCAACAATATCTTTTTTACCCTCAACTGTGCTCAAATAAGGGATTTATGATTTTTCGAATCTTTGTTATTTGGAACCTCTAAAATCAATGATTAGGATCTTGTTTGGGTCATTTCAGCCCACCAAATGCTTTTTCTAGAATTTATAAATATTTTTCTTGAAAAATACATGAAATTTCCTTGTTGGAAAGGTATCTTTGTGGTTTAATTATTCTGAATGAGTTCATAACAATTTTTCAAAATTTGCTACACCCCTTCCCTACCCATACTGTCGGTGCCAAATCAAACCTGAGTTCAAAAATTATTTCCTCCTAGAAAGCAATTTTTGGGGATTTTTGTAATATTTTTATATTAATCCTCATCAAGTTAACTTTTTGACATTATCTCATTTTTCACCTAAGACCTTTAGATCAATCCAGAATAATTTTAGGAAAATGAACGTGCAATGGTGTCCCCTATTTTCAATATTAAGTAGAATTAATTGATTTCCCCAAATTCCCTTTTTTAGCCACTTGGATGCCTCAAAATGAGTCTGATGAATTCCCCAATGGAGTCATGCATTATAAAATGGGCCCTAATAAGCTCAGTTCAAGGCCATAGCGCTTTTTAAAAATTAATTTTACGCTTTTATGTAAACTATTGCTTTTAATTCAAAATTACCAAAAATATCCAAAAACAATCCAGTTTCCAAAATTTACCAAAATTTTCATCTACGCGAGTATTCTAACTTTTTTTTAACTTTATCCAAAATTCAAATTTTCCCTGTCCCATGGTACCTTGAATTTTTCAACTAAAACCTCAGTTTTCACACCTGAAGTGACCAACAAGTCCAAATGCCTTTCAAAATTTGTTAATCAAGGACAATTACGTGATACATCCCTATAGTCTCTCCTTTGTATACTTTTATGTCTTTATTTTTTTGCCATATTTATTATATTTCTTAGTGTCTTATTAACATTTTTCCTTTGATGGTGACAAGTTTTGCATTCATGTGTTTAATTAAATTTAAAAAAAATTATCAAAGTATTGTTTCTTATCAGTATCCTTCTAGTGCTAGATATGGAACACTGTTTAAATTAAATTCATAAACATTTTAACCTTCTGTTTCACTATTCCTCCAGGTTATATAATGATATGAAACTCTTTTTATAAAAATCAAATTTATGATTTTTCAAAATTCATGCATTATAAAAAGGGGATTGTATACAAATAGTGACATAATAAAAATCGAAGAAACTGAATTGGAGATATTATATGGCCAAAAGGTACTGATTTAAGGCATCGTGTGGGTGCTAATTGTTGCCTACATGTAATCGACTCCCAGACCTCCTAACAAACTCTAGAAGACCTAGATCATAAACTTGAATCTCTGAGTTTCATAACTCGAGATACCAATTTTAATAGGTGTCTAGTCATACCTAAGTGTTAGTGGTCTAATTGACATTCATGCATACACTAATTGTATGAAACCCTTGAAGCACAATGGCCTTTGAATGACAGTAATGAGTTCCAACATTGAGATCCTTACATATCAAAGTTGTATTTCTAAAAATATTCCTAGTCATCGTATTGTCAAGACCAGACATTGATTGGTATATGCAAAGCCTGAATACATTGGATGCATGCAAATCTTTGATCTCATAGAAGTTGAAGTATACGAGATACTTGAGGATAGCCTATAGGTGCTTGTTTTGTGGAAACAATTTCATTGAACAAGCTCGAATGAGAACTCCATTTGCTCTAAGTCTCTCAATGTCTATGAGAATGTTTTCATATGCCAGTCATGCATAATAGTCCTTAAATTTGGGATACCAAGTAATCTTATATGTGGAGTGTCATACTTAGATTTATTTGAAATATGTCTACAATGGATGGATCTTAAGATATGACATAAAGCATATAAAGGATTATGAATGAGTTACCAAGAGAGGATTCATCATTTTGAGTGACATTGGAGACATATATCAAATGCTCTTGACTATGGTTAATTGGATTGAAAGTCTTTGACTAGAGCATAATGAATTGTGAGGAATATTTCTTCATGGATTCTTGCTCATTAACCATGACTTGCAAGATCTAATATAGATACGGGTTTGAGTAGACATTGCACCATGCTTATCTTCTATCTGGGATATCTGATGAAAGGATCATATTATGCTAATAGGCTGGTTACTAAAAGGTTTTCAAGAAGTCACACTTTATTCTATTAACATTTTGGTGATTATGATAGGTTGGTAGACCCCGTTCTTGATTTACATCTATAAATAGTAAGTTATGTGTAAAACACAGATTATTATTTATGTTCATTGCCAACATTTTGGGCCACATACAATAAGACATAATTGTTGAATTGAATATGGTATTTAATTAAGTTAGACTTAATTAAATAAAAGATAAATTGAGAAGATCTTAATTGAATTAAGAATAATTTAAAGCATCAATTTGATTTGTAAAATCTAACTAGAGATGTCTCAATAAAGCAATAAATATAAGAATGTCTTATTGGGATAATGTCTATTTGTAGATATGATTTTAGGGATAATATTAAATAAGTCCAAATAATTGTATTTAAAAAATTAAATAAATTATTTGATAATTATTCAATAAATTATCTAATATTATTTACATGAAGCAAAAATTGTTTTACTTAGGTTAGAAAATTTAATTGTGAATTAAATTAATTATTTAACATGTAAAATAAGGATTGGGCTAAAAGCCTTAATTATCAAGTTAAAGGAGTTTAGTAATGAACTACTCTAAGTTGGGCTTGTTAATGGGCTAGGCGCATTGTATAGCCAACCTTGGTTTGATATTAGGCTTAAAACATTAATGTGTTAATATTAGGGCTCAATCTTGGAGAAATCTAATTAAAATAGTTTTAATTAGGCTCTAAGAAACACTCCAGGTTGGAACCACCTATAGGGCTTGTTTGACGGGTGTGGGTCATTCATTAAATAGCTAAACCAAGTCCATGAGGCATACATATACCAAAGTGTTTTTTTGAGTAAGTTGGCCATCGAAAACCCCTAGGCAAAGAACCCTAGATCTCCTTAAAAGCTTGATGCGCTAAACCCTAGCTTCCCTAAAGCCATTTCACACCGATTGGTATTTCAAGTTATCCTAAATGTTTTTGATCAAATGAAGGTAGAAAATTAATATTCTATCCTACTAGTATCAATAGGGATCAAGAATTATGATTTTGGATCCATTTATTAGCACCTAAGAAAAACAACCAGTTGCCCACAAGATGTTTTTTTTCTCTTCTCATCGGTGCAATAAGTAAGGGAAACATTCCTAGATCAAATCAGATCTATGCCTTTTGGTAAGTTATCTTTTGATTGAGGCTTGAAAAGCCTTCAGGTTAGCACTAGAGAACCATCAGGCCTAAAAAAGGTTTCAATTGCTGTCTGTGTGGATTACGATTGGAGGCAGGATAATTATGCTGCTTGTGATTTTGGATTGCCTTTTAGAAAGCTTGACCGCTAGATATAGGAGATCATTTGAATTTGAAAAAACTCAAGATTACTAATCTCATGATTGATTTAACTAGAAATCATTTACCACATGTTAAACCCTTTCTAAGAGATCAATAGGGAAGTCCAGCTTTTGTATGTTTACTTGTTTCCACTGCTTTTATTATGATATTTCATGAGTTTTTGAATAGTACTTTTGCATGAGATCGGACTTCACAGGGATAGGATTCCCAACAACTATGATATCCAACTAGTTCATTGATAAATAAAAGCTTGTGTTTAGTTATCTTTTCATAACTTCAATTAATCTTTGGATAATTATTTGATATACTACTAGTGGAGTTGAAAAACTCCACAAGCAGTGCTAATGAGATAACACATCTACCTTAAAGTATATTTAAGGGAATAATAAAATAAGAAATGGGATAAGTGTCATCCCATTATCTCTGGTTGTGAAGTTTTCCAACTCTATTGGCAGTGCATTAAATAATAATCCTTAATCTTTTCTTGCTTAGTGCTCAAATACCTTTCTCCTTAAGCAATGGAATTCTTGAAAGCCCTGGCTTGCATGGTTCCTGTAAACATATATATACTAGAATTATGGAAATTGATAATCATATGATTTTAGATGGAGTTTTATTTGACTAAATTAAATGACATATAACTTCCCTTAAAGTTATTGGATACGTACATATTTACTCTAATCTCGAAAGTGAAAATCAAGTTGAGCCAGAGGCAGAATATATCCATATAATATATATATAGTCACACTAATCGATTTCCGTGAGGGCAAAAATCCAACATAGCATAGTTCAGTATCACAAATGGATTTCCATGAAAATGGGATGTGATTAGATATTGAGTAAGAAGACAACCAAATTGTTTAAGACACGGCAAAGAGCCTATGTTCGATGAAATGTATAAAGCGCAAGCACTGTCATTCTTTATACCTTTCCAAAACCTTTGTTCTTTCCAAGCAGAATTCACTGCAATACATTTCAATCGTTTATAGATATGACAAAAGAATTAGCCAAGTGGGAAATTAAAAAGGATTATTTAACAATTGAGGATGAAATATAGAAACGTAGTTAAAGGAAAAAAAGCACAAATGATGTCGGATCATATTTGTTAGTATAACAGCAATTATAATTGCAAGCTACATAGGAATTATCAAGGACATACTCATATGAAGCCAAGGATGTGATAAAATTAAGTCAAAGCTAAGCTAACCTAAGCTAAGCTAAGAAGCATGATAGGACCATCTAGTTCTCCAACAAGTAACAAATGATAAACTTAAGATGATTACATGTTGGAGCCATCAGATGCATGTACAATAGAGCAGAATGATAACTACTTGAAAAGATGAACTAATAAGATTTAACATGAAATTCATCTTGCCAATCCATGTTCATGGTCAGGTTACTCGTCCAAACCCAAAGATCCGACCGATATTTGAAAAGATTTGAATAAAAATTTTAAACTTGAAAAATGGGGTGAGGTGTAAAAATTAAGCCTATTTATAAAATGATATAAGTTTTAGCTCCAACTTTCAAGTTCCAAGCCCAATTGGTTTTACAATTATATAATTTATATTAATTTTAGATCTTTAAATATTAGATAATTTTTATCATATAGAGAAAACATATATGCAATACTATAATGTAAATATCAAAAAATATGTTAAAGTAATTATTTTTGAAACTTCATAAAAAAATATTAAATTACTAAAGATTCAATTCAAAAAATCTATATTTTAAAAAATAAATTAGAAAAAATAATATTAACATATCTAAATGGTTTAAACTACCCAATTATAAATATAATTGGGCTTGAATAAAATTTAAGACCCCATGTTTTAGACAAAACAAAACTTGAATAAGCATAAATAAATGTTAATATCACATTTAACTGTAATTTGAACTCAACTCGACTCATAAATACTTCTACTTCGACACCACTTGCTGCAGAAAATTACTTTTTGACTTTTTTCTTAAAATGACAAATTCCACAAAGCACCAATCGCTTCCTGCAAACTTTTAATAAGACAATGGCATTTTTCAAAGGTGGACTTATGAGTTTATGAGCCTAGACATAGCTTAATAAATCCAATTACGCTCTCCCAAACATTTCAGGTGAAATCCTTAGAGCCTAAGTTGTAACATGTCAAATATTTTTAATTTAATTATGTATTAATTTTGATATAAATTCACTAAATTATTTTTATTTAAAATAAATAAATAAAAATTATTTTTAAAAAAATTCGTGAGAAAAAAATCAATTAAAACAAAAAAGATAAAAATATGGAAATAAGGAATTATAAACATATATTATGTTTGATAATGAAATGACAAAGTTAGCTTTTTTTTTTTTAGATAGATAAAATGTGTTTTTTTAAACTAATAAAGCTAAGTTTATTCTCAAAAAAATTTTGTGGATAATAATTATATATATATATATTTTTTCTCCTTTGTTTCTCTTTGTTTTTTTAATTTTTTATTTTAATCAATTTCTACACTATTAATATTTTTAAATAATAATAATTAATTTATTTAAATACATATAATATAGTAAATTCATAAAAGAATTGTTATATAATTGAATTAAAAATAATTTTAAGATAATTAACATATATTTGAATTAGAATATAATTTTATAACTTTGTAAAGATATTTTTAAAACTAATCAAATTATCACTATTTTGTAATTAGAAAATTGAATAAAATTAATAAACTATTCTGATACTTGTGCGATTCACAAGTTAGTTTTATTTATTTATTTTTATATACATATATAAATGCATAGTCTTTTATATTTTCAAGGTATAATATCAAAGATGTTAACACTTTTCATAAAAAATTGATGAAATTATAAATAATATTGTTTAAATATTACAAAACAATGATATTGAAGTAGAAATAGATAAAATTAATTATACGGAAATATCTTAATATCGTAGCTAAACAAACAATCAAAATAATAAAATCAATTTAGAGAAAAAAGGAAAATATGTTAAAATAATTGATATCTTAACATGTAAATCATACAAATAGTTGTTGTGAAAAAAATCAGTTTTTTCTTTAATTAGTTACGTGAAAATTAAGACGTTGTACTCATCTTTTTTTATAGGCTAATCATAATATTTTGAGAAAATTTGAAATTAATTTTATTATTCGTAATAATTAGATGAGAATATTAAAAATTGGATTTAAATTTTTAATAAATATAAAATGAATTCATCCTAAAAATAGCATTAGCCAAAAAATAAAAAAAATAATTCATATCATTGCGGGGATTGTTATTAAATTTTTGAAAGATATAAAAATAAACTATTATTAATTATTGTAATTCCCAATTTAAAATCTTGATTTAAAATTTGAAATATAAATCTTAATAGATTTGGTATTTTTAAATATATAAATAAACATTTTCATAATTCTTTAAAAAATTTATAATTTAATAAAAAAGATTCATTTTAACTTAAAATATAAGATATTTAAAGAATAATTAAATGGTAAGATTTTTTTTTTTATAAAAATGAACATATAAGATTTCTTAATTATATAAATTACAAATTTTGTATAAATATAATTATTAATAAAAGATGTCCACGTAAATGTATATATCTATAACATTTATACGATAAACATGTATTATGTTATATTGTATTATATTTAGATATAATATATAAAAACACATAATTAAGAATTACATATAATTACCTTTTTATTCAAAATATGCTTAATAAATTAACTTTAATCGGTTATATTTTGACTTAAGTTGAGAAGAATAAGTGATTAATTTTTGAATTATAAGAAATAAGTGTATTTTCA